>JACXGK010002584.1:0-28642 GCA_016801125.1 Novumbra hubbsi | reverse complement strand
AGTTTGGCTTGGCAAACCCACACTGTTGTGTCTCTTGGTTAGGGAGGTTTGTATCCATGCTACAGATGGATATGAGACAGTGAGTTTGGCTTGGCAAGCCCACACTGTTGTGTCTCTTGGTTAGGGAGGTTTGTATCCGTGCTACAGACGGACAGGAGTTTTGCTTGGCAAGCCCACTAAGAAACTGGACTGACATACTTCTAGGCAGTAGACAAGGGAGACCAGACAGCATGGTATCTCCATGGTGTTTTTCCCACAAGCAAAACAGTGGAGCAAAAAGATATTTGACCCCCTGCTGATATTTGTACGTTGGCCCACTGACAAAGAAATGATCAGTCTATCATTTTAACAGTCGTTTTATTTAAACAGTGAGAGACAGAATAACAACAAAAACCTCCAGAAAAACACATTTCAAATAAGTTATACATTGATCTACATTTTACTCAGTGAAATAAGTATTTGATCCCCTATCAATCAACAAGATCTCCCAGGTGTCTTTTAAACAGGAATGAGCTAAGATTAGTATGTTACCTGTTTAAAAAGTTTGTTACCTGTGTAAAAGACACCTGTCCACAGAAGTAATCAATCAGATACCAAACTCTCCACCATGACTAATCGTGGATGGGTATTCCAGCATGACAATGACCCAAAACACTTGGTCAAGGCAAGGGGACTTTATAGAAATACACAAACGACGCAGCATTCTTTTCAGAAGACTGTCTTCTACACCGTAGGCTTCTATCTTTAACCAATCTGGAAATATAAAAAGAAATGAAACGGGTGGGCATTTCAACGCAATTTTGAAGTGGCCTAGCCAGTCTCCAGACCTAAATCCCATAGACAATCTGTGGAGGGAGCTGAAGGTTCGAGTTGCCAAACGTCAGCCTCAAAACCTTAATGACTTGGAGAGGATCTGCAAAGAGGAGTGGGACTTGGTGGCCAACTACCAGATACGTCTGACCTCTGTGAAACAAGGGTTTCTCCTCCAAGTACTTGTCAAGTAAGTCATGTTTTGCAAAGGGATCAAATACTTATTTCACTAAAATGCAAATCAATGTATAACTGATTTCAAATGCGTTTTTCTAGATTGTATTCTGTCACTCACTGTTCAAATAAACCTACCATTAAAATGATAGACTGATAATTTCTTTGTCAGTGGGCAAATGTACAAAATCAGCAGGGGATCAAACACCTTGGTGGGAAGAAACATTAAGGAGAAATCAAACCAGTAACAGAATTCAACACTTGCGAGATATCCATTTTGGAAGTACTTATAAGTACTTATGTTTTGCATATAACATTTAAGCTAAACAAGAATGTATGTAATTAAAAATATCCAGTTATTTAACAGTGGTGTGAACAAATCACTGACAATCAAGGCACTGTCGCTGGTGCCTTTCGTCTGTTGGCCTTTAAGAGGATCCAGTAGATCTGGTGCAGCACAGGGAACCCTCACACCAGTTTATTATAGGAACACATCCTCCACATTGCAAAACCTAATAGCAGATTCTAAAGGCTTTTACAAGGGTAAGCAGGAATATAGTGGGTTACACTCACAGTAGAAGCAATAATGAGATGATATAAATACACCTGAATAGAGTTAACAAACATACACTAGCATTGCGGCTTAAAACATTGAACTAACCAGATGCTCACAAAGAAGGGTTCTCAACACACTATACACCATTCCATGATCTTGTTAAGATTTTTGTCTGTTTCCCTCCCTCCTACATTCCTGCTCACGTGTCTTTCACTTCAAAAAGGTTAGTTAATCAAACAAGGTTAGAGCCTCTTCCCAGTAAAGGAAGGTTTGCTAGATTGAATGCCCAAACCAGGTGATTCTAATCATAACTCTAATTGCTCCAGTAAGTTGCTCTGGATAAGAGCGTCTGGTAAATAACATTTTAATTTAGCAGGTTCACTATATGGACAAAAGTATTACTCCTACAGGAGCGTGTATGGCATCCAAATTCATTCATATCAAGTTGGTCACCTTTTTGCAGCAAAAACAGCTTCCACCCAGCTAGAAAGGCTTTCTGCAAGATTTTGGGGTGTCTGTTGGAATTTTTGCACATTCTTCCAGAAGAGCAATGGTGAGGTCAGACACTGATGTTAGACAAGAGGGCCTGGCTCACAATCTTCATTCTAGTTCATCCAAAATATGTTCAATAGGTTTGAGGTCAGGGCTCTGTGTGGGCCAGTCAAGTTCTTCCACAACAAACTCATCCAACCATGCCTTTATGGACCTTGCTTTGTGCACTGGGGCACAGTCCTGCTGGAACAGTAAAGGGCCTTCCCCAATCAGTTGGAAGAATAGACGTTTCCAAAATGTCCCTTAACATTTCCCCTCAGTGGAACTAACGGGCCTAGGCTAACCCCAGAAAAACAACCCCATAGCATTATTCTTCCTGCACCAAACACTTTATGCCACTCCACCCCATGTTTGGCATTGTGCTTGGTGATGTATTACCATGGAAACCCATCCCATGAAGTTCCCGGTGCGAAACGCTTCCAGTTTTGCAATAATACCACTTACAGTTGATCCTGGAATATCTAGGAGGGAAGAAATTTCACAAACTGACTTGCAACAGTGGCATCCTATTACAGTACTACAAATTCAGTATGCTCTTTAGAACAACCCATTCTTTCCCAAATGTTTGTTAAGGCAGACTGCATGGCTAGGTGCTTGATTTTATACACCTGTGTCAATGGGAGTAAACGAAACACCTGAATTCAATTATTAAGAGATTTAGCCCAAAACTTTTGTCCCTATTGTGTATATCCAGATTAACTTAGAGCTAAATGAGATAACCGCACAAGCTAATAGTCATAAGTAGACCCTAATCAATGAAGTTGCTATCAGTTGTGGTGGAGTAAATTTTTGACTAAAGAATAAACTGGCCTTTGTTTATGGGTTAAAATCTAGAGATATTGCTGTGCCTTTGAGCAACTAAGTAATTAGCAGGTCAGAAGGCTAGGTCAGAGGGCTCAGTTAATCTGCTTGTTCTTTGATCCGCAAAGATAAAGCCCATCTGACTTGACAGGATAGTGCTCTAGGAAGGGGGGTGGCCCCCTGGGAAGAAGGGTTGACTACTTCCCTTAGTTAACCATGCTAAGAATTCAACTCAGCAAGTAGCCAGTTGCATGTGATTGCAACGTCTGCTTCCTACAAATATGCTTTATAAATAAAAGTTTGATTTGGGTTTTTAAACTTCTCTTCTTCATTTGTGGTAATATCCCTGACACATTCAAGTCAGGGCTAAAAAAACACAAGGAAATTAAAGTGTAATCATTATTTGACAGTAGGCAATGGAATTATTTTTATGTTTGGTTTCAGAAAATAGGCGTTGGGGAAGGAAGCCATTGGGCATAGGAATAGCTCAGAGTGGGACCAGCCTCTAATTAGTGGTGAAATGACCAGAGGACTAGAGGGGCTGTCACTGGGAAGGTTGAACACACAACATGCTGCAGCATTTTGGAAAAAGTAAATTATAAATTATATTTAATAACCACAAAAATGTAAGTTACTTCTAGTGGAAACGCTCAGGGCCAGTTGATTATCCATTGGGTTACTTGGGACAGTGAATACCGTAATGATACTATTAATGTAGTTAAATATTTGATGAAAACCGATAACATTTTAAATCAGTAAATGTATTATGTTGATTATTTATCACACAAAATGTTCAGCAGTTATCAATTGCCAAATATCAAGAAAGCAATGGCATACTCCAGGCCAGAGCAAGTCTACATAACAAATGTGTCTTCAATGAGGGGATTTATTTGATTAACCCTGGCCCCCAGATACTTTACACCAGTTGATTGCATATGATTTCCATCAGGCTGTCTCCTGGGTGTGGCATTGGTGTGTGGCTGGCTCAACGGAATGGAATTTTCTTTTTTTTGCAAATGCAAAATTAAAACATTATCTTACCAATTAAAGCCAGTTTGGTAATGTATGTTTCTAGATGATACAACATGGTGTGTTATCAACATTATTAGGCAAGTGGAGCTAGTAACATTGCCCCTTGCAACTCACAGCTGGTGTGGCTCTAAAGCTAAGTTGATTATTGCTGTGCGGTCCCTGGATGGTAGACTAGTTGTTACTTGACGTGGTGTTGAAGGGGAAATCCGAATCACTTTTCTGTCTAGTCGCACTTTGAAAATCCAATGACCCAGGGCAATGAACGGGACTTTGCTCTGCATAGGATGCTGTATTTCGGATGGGATGGTAGATGTCTGTTCTGATTTTCTTCTCTCCTGATTTTCGTGTCATATAATGGCATGGAGGCACTAATGGCAGGGAGGTACACCTGTTTGTCGTGGCCTAATGACCTAACCGGTTCTGATAACATCATTCCGACCTTCCAATTGGCTCATTCAGCCCCTCTCCTCCCACTTGTAACTCTTAACAAGACAATTTTCACAACAAGCCATTATTCACATATGACCCAGTCTGAAACTAGCGTTACTAGCATTATTTGCATTGCCACCTGTTTTGTCACCATGCAGTCCAAAACATTTGATGGAACTGTTACAGATGACTTATTTACGTTTGATGTGTATTAGAGAAGGTTTTTCACGTGCAATTCAGATTTGTACCTCAGGATGCACAGTTTAAATGTATGAATTTGGATGTTGTTAATAATGTTATTTTCAGACTTAGAAGGATGTGAATCATGGCTTGCTTTGAAAATGGACTCAACAGGCCTTCAATTCAAGGTAAGCAGAATTTCACCCAAATTGGAATGTCGAACCATCCTTTTAAGTTCTGCTGTGACATTTTATTCCAATGAATCTAGCTGTAACATTTGCATCATACTGTAACAAATATGGCATTAGAGTGAGGGCTGTTTGGTATTTTAAGTGTTACTACTTGGATTTTCATAAATCCTGGCACATTATTAAATGTGTAGAATTTATGTTCTAAACGTCGTAACAAGTGTGGGGCAAAAAGAAAAACTGTATATGCTGCGTCCCAGAAATGAATATGAAATGCTACAAAGACATTTTCCTTCTTTTTAAAAGCACAAATATGACAATTGACAAATATAAGTATTCAAGTTAAATAGTTGTAAGGCGTGGTAATTAAGTGGACCAATGTGCAGGAGGTTAGCTGATCAATCCCTTTATTTAGGCGATGTCAGAATAAAGTCGCGTACGCAGATACTTCAGTGAGGTTTGGTCGTGTAACAAACTACGACCATATTACAAACACCAGGAAACCTTCACGGACACAGACACCACACACAGGGGATTAAGTAGCCAACTACACTGGATGCAGCTGGCGGGTAATCAGGAAGGGTGCGTTCACAGGACAATGGGAAAACAGGACCAACATGTACGGTGGTGACTAAAAGGCTGGCGACGTGGAACGCCGGGGTGCTACGCGACCAGGAGAGGGCACGGCATCAGGTGGCGCCGGGACAATAGTGGTCAATAAGATTACGTGCACTGGACTAATGTGTCATATCTTTCATGCTTTCAATAAGATACAGAGGTTTATTAACATGGACTAAAACATATTACAGAAATATGTTTTCATGTCATCAATCGAATACGTAAAAATAACAATAAAACTAACTTATAGGTTTATATCAGTGGCTAAGCAAGCAAATGTTTTGTCGAATATTTGTATTGTAATATCAGAGAAAGTCCATATTGAATCTGCAGTAACAGATGATTAACAGTGTTTTACTACATTAATTGTCCAGAAATTATTTAGGGTGTATACAATTCTGTTTATGAATTGCAAGAATTTACTACTCAAAAACACACATTCATAGACCCCTTTACTGGGTCATGGCTGGTGATTAATGGGGGAACCAGAAGAGTGCAATTCATGAGCTGAAGCACAAGGCAAACTATCATTTCTGACCTTTGATATATTTGGTGAGGGTATTGACAAACTCTCAACACAGAGAGAAGCAACTGAATGGGAATCAACCAAACAGAGTGTTTAAAGGTGTGGTCATTTGTTAAAGCTATTTGTTTAAACATGAAAAATGTCAAGCATTTGATATTTTAACTGACACCCTTATCCTGAACTACGTTCAGCAGTTAGCTGTAATTCCAGCATGATCCCCTGTGGGAATCAAACTCACAACCTCTGCCATTGCAAATGCCATGCTCTACCAACTGAGCTCAAAACAGGATGATTATGATTCATTTATAGAACAAATAATGAATATGAATGTCATGTCGACACTTATATACTAGAGCCAAAACAAAAGGGGTACATTTAAACTGCAGCCAGCTAGCAAGTTCATAACATAAAAGATATATATAGGTACATGTCTAAAGATTTCACCAGTTTATATTAGGAAAAGTGTGAATTGGGTTATTACATAGCCGACGGAGTTCATGATGGCTTGGACTAAAAAATTCAACTTGACAGTTGAGGACTTTTCCCATTTAAAATACCTCAGAAAGCCATGCACTTCAGACTAGGGTGAGCATAATGAAGAGAAAATACATTAGATATATTGTGGATCTCCTCCACACACTGCCCCCACCATAGTGGTACCCATGGTACACTGATAGCCTTTATGACATGGTACAGGATGATGGTGGTCTGCTTCAAACAAAGCACTGAAACTATTATGTAGACGTTTCATCTTTGTCAAAAACGATTCAAAGGTTATACAGTGCTATCTATACATCCAACACAAGGAGATCATTTAAATAAAGTCTTTGACTTTAAGAGGTATTCATCTTAAGCAGTCATTGCTGGAACCTAACTTCTTAGATTGTGATATGATCAGCAGTTATTTGATATGTCTTATCACACAGTAGACTAATAACAGTATTTATTTTGTCAGCTCACTTGGATTAAAGGTATAAATTAAAAGCCTTTTGGTTAAATGAGGTGGGTCAATTGAGGTGATGTTGTGCTTTTAAAACCAAATTGTAATTTGCAGCATAGTACAAAGAAACAATAACCAATCGATCCAATGCTCAACCAGTGGCCCATTCCCGTATACTTTATCTGTTCCATCTATAATAATGGAGAACCTTCACTTCTATATCTCAGTCATCAAAACTTGTAACAGTCATTGTTTCAGTGCTTTTTGATGAAACAATCTTTATCATTATCAAATAATGTCACAGCCCCAGACTAGGTTCTCTGTTTTCCACCTACCTATTGGCCATTCCCCATATTACCACCCACCTACCTATTGGCTACTCCCCATATTACCACCCACCTACCTATTAGCCATTCCCCACATTACCACCCACCTACCTATTAGCCATTCCCCACATTACCACCCACCTACCTATTGGCCATTCCCCATATAACCACCCACCTACCTATTGGCCATTCCCCACATTACCACCCACCTACCTATTAGCCACTCCCCATATTACCACCCACCTACCTATTGGACAATCCCCATATTACCAGCCACCTACCTATTGGCCACTCCCCATAATATCACCCACCTACCTATTGGACAATCCCCATATTACCACCCATCTACCTATTGGACAATCCCCATATTACCACACACCTACCTATTGGACACACCTCCCACATATTCCCACATCCGCACCCAACTATTTCTACCCTGGTTTTCCCTCAGTCCTCTGCCAGTTCAACGTCGATTCTTAGTGGCGTTTCTGCCCCTGCCAATTAAAGATATGTGCCTTTTTGGTGTATATCGCTGGAAATAACCCTTTTTCATTTGCATCCAGCCCAGTACTATACTAAAGCATAAGGATGAGGAGGCAATTTACAGATAATTTTGGCATAATGCACATGTAAGTTTGGCCAAAATTTGGGATTCTGTTGCTCCCTTCGTCAGTCCTGTGTTGGATGGATGAAGAAAATGCTATTGCGCCATTGTCTTACAATTCTGAAACAATGACTCGGGAAACAATACAGAGTTATATCCCAGTTGAACATAATGCCACTCTTAAACACAGCCCCAATCTGAACTGTTCAATTAAAAATGAATGAATCCTGATTTTTAATAGTGTCATTGAGTTTTATCTAATTAGGTATAGTCAGCATTAATCAGTAAACCAGTCGCTCCTTGAATTAAAAAGGAAATATATCAAATGAAGAAAACACAGAACGTGATTAGAGAATCTGAAAGGAAGAACTCCCTTCTCTTCCTGGTTAACACCTTTAAATGGTACATTCTTATTGAACTCCCCTTAAAAGGTACATTCTTATTGAACTCCCCTTAAAAGGTACATTCTTAATAAACTCCTTTAAATTGTACATTCTTATTGAACTCCCCTTAAAAGGTACATTCTTATTGAACTCCCCTTAAAAGGTACATTCTTAATGAACTCCTTTAAATGGTACATTCTTATTGAACTCCCCTTAAAAGGTACATTCTTATTGAACTCCCCTTAAAAGGTACATTCTTAATAAACTCCTTTTAAATGGTACATTCTTATTGAACTCCCCTTAAAAGGTACATTCTTATTGAACTCCCCTTAAAAGGTACATTCTTATGGAACTCCCCTTAAAAGGTACATTCTTAATAAACTCCTTTTAAATGGTACATTCTTATTGAACTCCCCTTAAATCGTACATTCTTATTGAACTCCCCTTAAATCGTACATTCTTATTGAACTCCCCTTAAATCGTACATTCTTATTGAACTCAATTTACATGTTAAATTCTTATTTCCAAGACTGTTAGTGTATGTAACAGGATTAATTTGTTCCAAACCTTGTGTGCTTTTTCAGAACAACATGCACAGTTGTTTTTTCCCAGCTCATATTGAAAGAGCATTCCTCTTCAAATGCTGCTTAACTCTTTAGATTTGCCCATGTTTGTATGGCCATGTGTAAAGGCATCATGGAGTTATCTCGAACCATGCAAGTGGAGGGCTGGGGTTTGACTGTAAGCTTCGTTTGCTTTTGTTGAGTGTTGAGCTGCAGGGGCCACACAACTGTCAAAGAAATGCAAATGGTCTGGAGCCTCTTGTTGAGTACTACAATTCTGATCATGTGTCACCTAAATGGGTGGCAATGCATTTGTATTGTGGCAGTAGAGCCAGCTACCAGCAAGGGTCTCTGTGGGTTTACATCTTAATGTTTGTTCTCTTTTTGTTAAGTGAATGAGAAAATGGGGATAGGAAAGGGGAGAATTACCCTAAAAAGTAATAGCTGTTCTTTACCATTAGAAAGCAGCCCACAAACCATTGGTGAAATGAGCCGTCCACAGGGAATCAATTCTAATCCATCCTTGCTGTCTACCTGTTCTTTCATGATGAGTCGATTACTCCGATTGGTGAGAACAAGGGCTATTTAGTGGGACATGTACTTTACAAAGGCATGCAAGCGTGGCCCACCACTGTACATCTATTAACGCTATTTGATTCTCTTATGGAAAAGGCCATTTCCCTCTGTCTTTATGGTCATTTGCATTTATCCTGGGGGGAAGGCTTACATGATTCTGAACGGAGAAGGGAAGGTATGAATTTGAAGATTGCAGTCATTGCTCTGTTGTCAGAGAGCAAATAGGAGACAGGACTTATGGGTTTGAAGTAAGAGCAAATCACAGAGCGATAGCAAAGCCCTAGATTAAGCCTGGAGGCCTTACGCTTTAGAGCCAGGATGGAAGGAACAGCCAGACTGACAGGTGAACATAAAAGCCCAGGGGAGATGCACGTAGCAAGAGGAAGCGGAGGAATACCGAAGAGAAGAATAACACAAAGATTAAGGAGTTTCCTTGAATAGTAAATAAAGAAAATATTTCATATTTATATGTACGTGTAATAATATTATTGAATCAAACTACATTTTCTGGGATAGTAGAACAAATTCTTGTTAGTGCTAACTCAAAATGATTTTAAGATGAATTTTCCGTCAGTCATTCAGCAATTTCATATGGAATTGTATGGCCTACAGTATTTAGGTTTCCCCAAATTTTATGAAAATGTATTTTACAGTGTATTTTTCATTGTTATTGTAAATGAAAGGGGATTCTACTAAACCTACAAATATGTTTATATTCATTTTGTTATCTGCTTATATGCATCATAGAACCAAAACACAATACTACTACTATACAATTAACAAACAATCCTTTTCAACATTTTTGGAAAGGAAAGAAAAAGGTATATACAGTAAAATCATAAACAGACATAGTCAAATGTGTTGGTACCCCTGCACAAACAATTAAGAATACGCAATTGTTCTCTGAAATGACTTGAAACTGACAAAAGTAATTGGCATTCACTATTTTTATTCTATGTTTAATAGAAATCAGACTTTGCTTTAGATTTTCTATTCAACATAATATTGTAAATAATAAAGTGGAAATGACATGGAAAACATTACGGGACCCTTAACCTGCTTTGTTTGCATAACCTTTAGAGGCAATCACTGCATTCACATATTTTCTGTAGCTCTCAATGTGACTTCTGCACCTGTTAACAGGTTGGTTGGCCCACTTCCTGAGCAAACCGCTCCAGCTTTATCAAGTCTTTTTCAGAATCTGCTTTTTTGCCAGGTAGGTTTGCCCATATAAGGGATTTGCTGCCTGACAGTGAATTTGGTACATGACAGTAAACAGGATAACAGGATAAAATAACACAGTAATTAAAAAAAATTAACTGACACGGTTAATAGAAAGTGTGCAAAACATTTACTGTATAAGTTGCATGTAGTGCAATGTGCAAGACAAGTTTAGGGGCAGAGGGGCTTAGTGGGGGTCACATGGCCTTGTTGATGAGGCCAGCTGTAGATATTGTTCTTATGGCGTTAATTACATAAATTTTACAATTAATGTAAAAACAGATACCTCCACCATTTGTTTTGCCAGAGAGTACAGTGGGGATATCCGCTCTGAAAGTTGGAAGCCTGCCAGCTGCAGCACAGAGTAAGGTATAAATCCACACAGCCATATCTCTGCAAAACCTAAAACTGAAGATAAATGAAAAAACTATCTGTCCCTCCCCACCAGTAGTTGAAGTTGAACCTGTTTGTTGCACAGCGAACGCAAATTGGAGAGAATTATTCCATGTAACCGTGTGTGATGTCTAGGTTTGCAGAGAGACACATGAGTGCACCGGCATGTTTCCCTCTCCTCCGGCGTTTAACTGCATGAACAAAGGTGAGGGCATCTTTGACTAGAATTTCCTATAATTCCACTGATGTTAACGTCGGGGATAAATCTGCTGGAGTTGTTCCCCTGATGTATATGAACTCATCTCTGGTGAAAAGAGCTTCAGGTATAGCAGCAGAAAACTGAGTTTACAAACAAAGCAACGTGGACCAACACACCGAAGCTTTCATCCATAGCGCCATTTCGAGCATTGATGGATGCCTTCTCCAGCCTGAAAATCTCAGCTCTTTTCATAGATGTTTGATAGGACTGAGATTAGGACTCATTGAAGGACACTTCAGTTGTGAGTTTTGGGTCATTATCCTGTTGGAGGACACATGACCTGAGACTGAGCTGTCTGAAACTGGGCTGTACGTTACGCTCCAGAATGCCTTGATTGTCTTGAGATTTCATTGTGCCCTGCACAGATTCAATATACCCTTGTGCCAGATGCCGCAAAACATCCCCAAAACCTAACCCAGCCTCCACCGGGTTTCACTGTAGGTATGGTTATCTTTTCTGTAAAAACGTAATTTTGTCATCTGCAAACATAGACCTGATGTGACTTGCCAAAAAGCTCCGGTGGTGACTCATCTGTCTAAAGCACATTCTCCCAGAAGGATTGTGGTTTGTCAATATTCATTTTAGCAAATTAAAGTCAGGCATTTTGATGTTTTTATTTAAAAAGTGGAATCCTCAAGGGTCTTCTTCCATGGAGTCCACTTTCGGTCAAAAAGCGGCAGATGGTGCAATCTTAAACTGAAGTATCTTTACCTTAAAGGTCAGCTTGTATCTCTTTGGCAGTGATCCTTGGTTATTTTTCTACCATTCACAAAAACACTCATTGGCCGGGCGAAGATATATTTATTTGTCTTGCTACACAAAAATGCCTGCAGCATACCAAACTCCTTCTCTGACCTTTTACCTTTCACAACTAGGCAAGAGCCACACCCAAAGGCTTTCAATTTTATCAAAAACAAAAGACACTAATGAAGGGGGAAAATGTGCATCTGATCTATTTACACAAGTCTGTGTATATCAGTGACTGCTTTTCTTTTGTTCCAGTTTTTACTTAATACAATTATTACTGTTGTTACGAAAGGCTAGCACAGTGCTGGTAGGTGGTGGTATTCTGGGGAGCACTTTTATTTTGAAACACACTTTTTTTTATTAGCTTGAATCCAATTTTGAGGACTGCTCTGGTTTTTGCGGTAATGGCAACTTTACCAGTGAGTCAAAATGGCAACACCAGTGTCATCATGGAAGCTACTCCTCATAGTAATGTTTTTTCTCTCTTGCTCACATTGCCTTGGCATTCAAATTGACAAGTTGCTTAGTTGGCGCTGTCTGCACACCTGGACTCGCTTCACAACACGTTTACTCATTGTACCAGGCAACAATAAGCCTTCCCAACTGTGGCTGACTGAATATGTCCAAAAATAACACAGGTGCAGGCCATGACATAGATTACAATGTAATGATCCCCAAATTATTATGTCATTTTATTCACTTTCCCAATGGCACTTAAATGTGACAAGAGAGAGTAAGGGTGGTGGTGATAAATGAGGAGGATGACGGGGAACATGAAAGAAGCATTATCCCTCCACATTCACACCCTGTTCTTGTCTGACTGGAGGCTTTGTGGCACTCGATGCTCTCTCCCCCTCTTCCCCAGGAATGCCAATTACTTGACGTCCAGCAGAATGTTGTCAGAATTGAGCTGTGACTGTAAGTCGGTTTAGGATGCACCACACAAATGAAGTGCCCAAGCTACTACTTAAGAGTTCCCAACTGTAGGGGAACCGGAACAGAGCAAGGACACTTGTCAAGGGATTGATGCTGGCACACCACCACACACAACTGCTGCTGTGTGGCAAGGGAATAAGGGACTACTTGAGAATGTCACTCTACAAAAGTCTAGGGTGAAACATCACTCTTTGGCAAGATCACTGGAATGCAGTGGGCTCAGAACAACAAGCTGCGTTGTGCTTCTGTGAACCCACTCTAACTTGGTTGCCAACATTGTTGTCCTCGAGGCTAGACAATTCTAGTCACGAAAGACTACAAAATGGTAGTGAAAATTCAATAGATCATTTTTCTCTGTACCTCTAAATTATCTTTTAGCAAACAGTTCAAACGCTTTAATGATGTTTAAACAGTTAAAATATTACTGACCACACGAATACGCGGACTATGATTTATTTGACCATTTTCATTCTTTACTTCAGAGAAGTGGAACAAAGCAGAGAATTTTTGGTTAAGCCCAATGCATTAATCACATGGGCATGATTGAATTTGGTAGTGCCATTGTGTTACCTGATTCCGTATGTGTATGTGCTTGCCATTTGTTTTTATTGTATTCAACTGACTCTTTCAAACTAGGTGATATTTGTGACACTAATACTTATTCATTGCTTGTAACACAACCAGCATGTTGGTTCTGACAGTGCAAAACATCAACAAATTGACAATCAAAGCCTGAACCAGAAACATTGTCTCTCCTTTTCTCAGGTCATGCATTATTTATAAAATGATCTTAGTTGTTACGCTGGTCGAGCCCACAGAGCCATTGCTTTCCCACCACACTAAGAACGTCAGGCCAGATTGAACATCCCAAAGTGAGTCAGTACAATAAGTCCAGTGGTATTCTTCCAGTGGAATAAAGCACTGCCTTAACAGACATTGATGTGCCCATCACTATGGAGACTACTTAGGTAGTAAAGGTCAGTAGTGCTGATGATCCCTAAAAACATTGGTCATAACTTGTGTATGAACTTGCTCATCTGGGGGATAATAGATACTCTTCTCTGAGGTTCAGACATTAATATTTTATCATTATTCTAGCAAATTCAAATGTATTTAACAAAGCAGTTTATAATCAGCAGTTTTTTATTAAGTATACAGATACTAAACCCCAAAGAGCAAGTACGATTGCTAAGAAAACTCCCTAGCAAGGCAGGAACCAACAAAAAAAGAGGAATTGGGTCTGTTTGCAATGCATTATTCATAAATCTACTATGCATTGTTTTCAATTATCTCTCATAGAGTGACTATGAAAATAAGCAGATTGGGAAGTGAGCGGATACTGTTTGTGAATTCAATGTTAAACTGGACATATCGGGAAAATCAGCAAATTATATGGAATCTATAAACAGGCTGGTGGATTGTGTCCACATACAAAATATAAAGAGTAAATATTTATAAAAAAATGTATGTTTCTCATTAACTTCTAGATAAGGTCTTAAGCAATTGTGTTGCAGATAACATTTTTCTGTAGTAATAAATAGATCTTTGAACAGTCTTTGGAAATCTAATCCAAGTCCCTAACATGTCAAGTACCTCGACAGCTCCACCTTCCTAGATCTCTGCAAGTCAGGCCGACCAGGGAGGTGCCCAGGTGACCCCGACATGCACGGCCTGAGAGCCATGAGGTGACTAACACACATTCACACACACACATCCACGCACCATCTATTTCTCTGGCAATTGTACAGTTTTTGTGGAGACATAAATCATGTTTTTTATTTTAGGTATAACCTCAAAGAGACCATGGACGTCATGCTACACCTCTCTGACAACTGGATTCCATTTCCAAGACCTAACTTCAGAAGCACTTATGTTAACACTCCACTGTACACTACCACCCAAAAATTCAAAGGGCTGAATTATAAACATCTACTGATTTCCACAGCTTCTATGAAACACTGTGTACACTTGTGTAAGATGAGATTTGTAATGTTGGTATTGGTTTACATGAATTAATCAATGGTTCATAAATGTATAGATGTTTTGTAGTTTGTGTGTACAACATAAGACCTAATTAACTTTAAATGTAGATAGTTCACCTATACCCCTCATATGTGAATATATATTTAGACCGCTCTACATGCTGCAAGAAAATACGAAATATTTGAGTCATTACAAATACGATTATAAAGGCGTGTAACTTTTTACAAAAAAGCAGCTCCAGGATGGAACGTTGTTGTGCGTGTGGATGACTGGGGTTCAAACCCACGGCCGAAGCATGGCAGTTTCACAATGCTGTGACGTTCACGAGGCTTCTATGTGATAGTTTATGGAGGAGCATTATGTAAGTCTACAATGTAAACACTACAAGTCTGACCATGGGAAGTGTGGCAATATATGGCTGATGTTGTGCTGCAATGCTGCTGCCATGCAGATCTCAAAAGAGCCACCTTACGATGAACCTTGTCACCACACTGTGTAATTTATCTGCTGTGGCAGGTATGAGGTGCAAATACACAAGATGTCTCATATTGCAGCTGTAGTAGGTTTTTGATCTTATTATACTGAAATCTGAACAGAAATATACTTATATGGCCATTTATATAAAAATAAATAGTTGTCATAGCAAAGGGTCTGAATACTTGGTCTGATGCTCAGACGTGAAAGCAACTAGCACCTTTGTCTTGATTAGCAATTGTCACGTTCATACTGACTGCCTTAGAGCAGGAAAGACTGTACAGACAATTTGTTTTGCACATGCGCAGAACCCTTCTTCGTCTCACTCTCATTTTCTGACTGAACTGATGTCTAGCGGTGTCGAGAGAATGGTGAACCAACAAGGCAAATTATTCAGTGCTAGATGGTAGCCTTGGGTGAACAACAATGCAGCATGAGGTGAGTTAGCATTCTGACAATCGGTGACCTTAGCTAACTCTAGTCATCAGACACAGTATAAATTCCACTTCAATTCACGGCATTCTGAACCAAACAATAGATAAAATAACATATGAACAGATTTATTGTTTGGTTTGGAGAATGTCATGAGTTGACCAAACAATAGATACAATAATATAATAATAGATAAAATGTTGCTATGTGAAGTCTACCAACAGGACTGACAAGAAAGAACATTACCAGACGGCATTAACCATGCTTACCACTAGCTAAGGTAATCTAAGGCTAAAGACATATAATACTCGCAGACCTTACATAACACTAATATTCATAAATATAAAAATCATAATAGAAGTTGCCTGGAGGAACGGGTACAACAAACCTCTGGGTGAGCCTCATAGCAGGTGTCCAGAGGAATGGTGAATCTAGGTTAGGAGCTACTGCAACCAGTGGTCTTGCATTGATGATTGCTGACACTTCAGACACCAGGGTGAAAAGAACCTAATGGAACAGTTGTGTGATTGCTCTGCAGCAACATGTAGGCAAGAATTCTGTGTGTGACCCTGATCATTCACTCCAAAGCACCTCCCATGTGTGAAGCATGAACAGGGTTGATTTCTCACACACAATCTTGTTTATTTGTGTACCTCTGCACACTGGGGTTATTTGTGAACAAATAAGCAACGTAGGCATTAATACAGCTTGACGTCTCTATAGCTTAAATCACCTTGATGTGTGCTGCTCTAGTAATCACATGTAAATAGGATTGCCCAAAGTTTGCTTTAAGCTGCACCTCCCCTGATGCACAGGGTTTGCTGTTCAAGGGCCAAATACATCCAAGCCCACATAGGTGACAGGGGGAGATGTGTAAAAGCATTCTGGAGGAAGATCCACCATCTTCTGTTCCCGCAGGTTTCCTCTGAGCTTACGACACGCGAAGCTGTGTTGCAGAGTGGAACAGATGATCCTTTTGCCATTTACAATCTAGAGGCCAGCTGCTCTTTTGGCTCCGTATGTGAAATGGTGACCTCTTGTTGACAGTGTCTCACCAACAGCATTGTGACATGGCTTTGTTTTCGGGACAATGAGAGGATTTCTCTCAGTCCGTACTAGCGGAGCTCCTTCCAGACGCCCACCAACTCTTAACATGCCATCTTTGATTGTCGGAGTTCAAAAGACTCTTGAATCTCAAGGTGGATGTGGTGGGGCTTGTGCAACAAAGTTGGTCCAGTGAACCATGATGTATTGGCAAGCCGTGATGCAGAAACTGACCTGGTAATAAGACTGGATTCTATAAGCACGAAATGCCACTGCTCTGGGACTGTGCTCTGACGGAAGCGCTGAACTCTAAATGTTTGGTATCATTGAATATGTAGCCATGGACTCCCTTTCTGTCACATGAGAATTTGACTGTCTGGTTTGAGATTAATTTCATGCTGTATGCGTTCTGCCATTTCTATATCTAAGCCTGCTGCACATAATTCAAGACAAGGAATGGGGGGTTCTAGTTTAGGGGTAAATGTAGCTTCGCCCAGACCCGATCCTACATGGGTTTTTTAGCTTCAATTACAACTTTGAGATAGGCTACAGCGACTGTGTCCTTGTTGGATGCATCAAAAAGACATAGATCTGTGTGCTTTGCTTTAGAGAGTGAGTGTGGGGTGTATGTGCGTAGGGCGCAAAGTTTCTTCAAATCCTGAAGTGAATGTCTCCATGCTTCCCATTTCTCGAGTTTAACCTCCAGAAGTAGGTTGTCCCAGTCCTATACGTCAACGGAGAGTTCCCACAGTAGAGCTCCTTCCTTTATGGTTGTTGGGGCCACTAAGCCAAGAGAGTTAAAAAGCTTGTTCACGGTTGGTAGTACTCCATGACGGGTGAGTGACTTCTCTCCATCTGAGACTATGAAAGTAAATGTATAGTTTCTGATTCTATCTCCTAACAAAGTCCAAGGCTCCTTTGGGTTGGGAGAGCCTCGTCAGCATTAGATTCTGTATGCCCTCGGATGGATCTTCAAGAGGAAATTTCATCACAGTGAAAGAGTTTGAAGTAATTTTGTAGAGCTTCAGGTTTGACTAAGAGTCCAATGCCTAAGGAGGGGTTTCAGCAGGTCAATGGCTGTTGCTTCCGTTGGAAAAGCTATGATACCATCATCCACATAAAAGTGTCTTGTCATGTTCACGCTGTCCTTTTGAGAGGTGTATCTGAGCCCATAGAGATGGCAACTGTAGGGACTGTTCCCAAATACATTTGTATCCGGTATTCAGTGAGCACTTCTGGTATGTCATTGTCCCTTTGCTGTAGAAACCATATAGTTATTGTGGTCTTCTCACACCACAAAACGTTTAACTATTTCCAGAATGTCTACAGTTACAGTTTTTTTTGAAGGTGTTTATATTTGGTTTATGAGCAATACCAAGGCAAACCCAGCCCAACTCTAGTCTTGGTACAAATGCGCATTATGGGGACCATTAATTTGCTGTCTAACCTGTGCACTCTTACTAAGTTTCTCCAGACCAGGAGCAGGTTCTAAGCCTTGGGATCAAGTTTTGGGGTGTGCCCTGCTTTGGGCTTTAATTGAGATGGATGCCATCTTCAGGGGTTGGTAATTTGTATCGGTTGTCCCATTACACTCTGTTAGTGGAGGAAGGTCAATGCTTACACCGCCATTGACTGCTTCAATCCTGAAGCTGTCTTTCTGCATGCCATTTTCATGACGGTGTGCAGGTTTTGAATAGGGGGATGAGATGAGAAGTTTGACCAAGCTAAGGAAAGATTTCTCTCATCGTCAAGGATTGCATAACATTTTGTCTGAGCTCTCTTGTGATCCTTGATGCCTCACCAGGCATGTTTTAGACAGGAACGAGCTAACAGACCTGGACTGCCCACCTCTGTGCATTGAGAAGTTAATTTTCTCTTTTTGGCTCTGTGGTGTCATGCTTTGGAGTCCATGGGGCAGGACCTGGAAGCATGGCTGTGGTGAGGTGGTCACTTTCACACTCCTTACATTTTGCAGCATTATACCAGTTCTGGCTAGCTTTGTCTTTGTGAGACTCCACTGCAGCATTTATGTCTGATTTGTGCACAGCTATGAGAATATTTTGAGCTGTGTTTGAAAAGCTAAGGTAATTTCGAATTCTATCTTCACAGCAATCAAAGCGGGTTAAGAAGAAAAACGGAGGGAAGACAATCTTAAGTTCCTCTTTGGAATTTAGAGCCAACCCAAGACCTATTCCTCATGCAGCCCTTGTGGCAGTTTGTCAACAATGGGGTGGACTCCACGGGCTGTATCGAGACCAGGGGAGTAACTCTCTTTAGCAGAGCTCAAATGCATGAGAGGTCTTAGAGTTCTCTGAGCTTGGTATGATCTTTGCTAGATACTTAGGAGAATTTTAAGGAGCTGCATGCACTGGTTATGTCTGACCATTTGAAAAGCCACACTCGGACTGTTCACATGCACAGATCAAAATCTCTTAACATACTCAAAGGATTCTCTGCCTAGAAACTTTGCTAAGATATCTAGCATTCCACTTGCTGTCTGATCTCAGCCCTAATTAGCATTGATAAAGGATGTCCACTATGCTCTCTAGCTTTGAGGATGATCATCAACCTTTGCCAGTCCAGTAGTGACAAGCTCTTTGCGTGTTAAATACATAGCAAATTTGTGTAGCCTATGGAATGTTGTCACAGTGGCGTATATGACTTAGCTCAGTTATGTCTTGTTGCCTTACTAACGTCATCTCCATTTTGCATTATGATGAACCACATGAAATAGCATCCATCGTGAGCCACTGATTTAGATACTTTCTTTTTCATAGTTTCAAAACAAATTCAGTCACAAAAATTATATATTTTAAATCTAATAAATTTTTTATTTAAATGTAAAATGTAATTAAGTAATATTAGATTCTTTTTGAAATTAGGATTTTAATACATTTGTAAAGGTAAGATAAAATATATTTATTTTTAGAGTGAAAGACTACTCTCAAAACATTTCTCCTAGCCATTTTGTTTTTTTTATCAAATACGTGTGGATCGAAGTCTTCTGAGGGTTAAGTTACATGTTGAGTAAGTTGATATATAGCCAAGTCTGCAATCACTGCTTCTAACTGGACGTTACACTCTGAAATCATTTCAAGCCACAAGATATTATTAAGTTACAGAAATAAGGGGCCAAACTCAAGCCCTTCACTATGATTAAGAAAACCGCAAACAATTCCAGAATGGCATGACCTGTGAAGGAGCCTTTCTGTTAGCCAGTAGCCTTCTGCTGGCCCTCTCCTTCAATGCGCGTTGCCACTGACAGAGTGGGACAGGTGGCCACGGCCAGAATAGATGCCATTGCTGAATGATAAGTAGCCAAACATGTTGCAGGGTTAGCACAGGTTGACCACCAGAGCAATCAACTCAAACACTCATCACTCTCCCCCCTTTCATCAACCATGCCTGCACTGAGCTTTTTTTGTGGTCCTGCAGGTAGGATGGCTTTGCCCTGAATATGACTAATAGTGTTTTGGAAACACCAATAAACATTGGGTCAGCTTGTCTGGTTAATTGCCCCATCTATGTACATTAGCCTCCAGCTCCAAGCATTGAGATTGGATGCAGAATTCCGATCAGGTGAGATTAAATAAAATGCTGCAGCACTTTTAAAGGGAAGTATCTCAATATTGTGGCTGATTCACCTTAGGTGTAATCAAGACAGATTCGCATTAATATTATGAAAGTGAGGCATCGTGTGGACCACCCAATGTCCATGGTAAACATGTTCATGAAGCCATGCATCTGTGTCTGAGTCTAGGCCAAAACTGTTGAAGGTTTTGCTGACAGACTGATCTGCTTTGTTAAATGGAAAAATACCCCAACAATTATTAAAAAAAAAATCCTATTAATTTATTTGTTAGTGTCAGTAATCTATTGGTGGTTGCTGACATCAAATAGTTATTACGCAATGGTTTTTTTGGGGGGAACCTCTATATCTGCTCTTTCTGACACAATGTACTATGATGTGAAACGTGTGAAACCTACAGTGAGGACAGTCAAAGTGTGGCCTGAGGGGTCGGACTCATCACTTCAGCACCAGTTTCAACACACAAAATGAAGTCTGTTCGTCACTCAGGATACCACTGACTCCCATACTGACATTGAGACACATGCATCCTCCGTTCTGGAATACATCAGCATCTGTGTAAACAATGTCACCACTCATAAACAAATAATAAACAAAGAGGTCCAACTGCTGCTAAAGGCACGCAATGTTGCATTCAGATCCGGAGATAAGGAGGCCTACAACTCACCCAGGGCCAACCTGAAAAGGGGCATCAAGATGGCCCAACACCACCAAAAACTGAGGATCGAGGAGCATTACCACTCCGACCCTCGACGCATGTGGCAGGGCATTAAAGCCATCACTGACTACCGCCCAAAGCACCCCACCCCCTCAGCCACTGATGTCTCCCTCACGAACGAGCTGAACACCTTCTATGCCACTTCAACAGAGACAACAAAGACCCAGCCATACATTTTAAGCTCACCCTGGATGTCGTCCCCCTCAGTCTGCCCATTGCGGAGGTGTCTTCTGCACTTAATTGGGTGAATGCTTGCAAGGCGGCTGTTCCTGATAGTTTTCCCAGGCATGTGACAACCGCTCGAGACAACCTGCCACTGTCTCAAGCGGTTGTCCCCACAGGTTTTAAAACCACAACTATTGTGCAAGTGCCGAAGCAGTTGACTGTGTCTATCCTAAATGAATTTCAACATGTTGCACTCACCCCCACGATCATGAAGTGCTTTAAAAGACTGGTGTCATCTTTAGTCTTGCCCCCCTCCAACTCTGGACCCTTTTATTACATGTGTTTTGTGAGATTTGTAAGTCTAATTATGAGGTATAATCTAAATGGTGAAAATGTATTGTGAAAGTCTACAAAATTTTCACTGCGTTCCCAATTAACAGTAAAAACATCCATAAACCCTTCAATCACTAATGTTCTATTTATCTTAGAGAGATAGTTCATAATGGAAATGTGTGTGTTGGAATTAAATGATACACAACCATGCGGTGTTGTTCCAAATATTATTTTACTTTTTTTTAAGTGAGACAAAGGATTGCCAAGTGATGAGAGAGAACAGCAGAAAAACATATACAGTATGGTCTTTTTAATCAGACATTTTAAATACAGGTTGAAATGCAAAAGCTGCCATTCTGTTTTATCTTACTGACTTATCTGGGTACCAAGCACTGGGGAAGCATGTATTAATAGAAAATACTGTTCCTGTGTAAATATATATTTTTTTAAACCTGGTAAAAAATCCTTGTGTTAGAGTGAAACTCTTTCAAGTAACTAAAAACACTGATTATAATGGTGGCAACAAACTACAGCCATTGATTGAAAAATCGTCCTAATATACCCTACCGTTCAAAAGGTTGAGGTCAGTTACAAATGTCCTTGTTTTCCAAAGAAATATATATGAAAAGAAATTGAAAATATAGTAACTGAGAAGGTTAGAAATAAGAATAATGATTGTGTCCTTAAAATGTTTGTTTGCTTTCATCCAAGAATCCTCCATTTACAGCCTTTTGCATTCTAGTTGTCAGTTTGTTGAGGTCATCTAAACCGATTTCATCCCAGGCTTTCTGAAGTACCTCCCATAGGTTGAATTGGCTTGATGGGCACTTCTAGGGTTAAGATGCGGGGACTGGGCTGGGCACTCCACTATAGACAGACACCGGCTTACTGCGTTTCCCTAGATTGTTATTGCATAGTGTAGTTTGGAACTGTCTTTTGGGTTATTGTCCTGTTGTAGGAGGAAATTGGCTCGAATCAAAGGCCTCCACAGGGTTTGGCATGGCGTTGCAAAATTGATTGATAGATGGATCTTCTTCCAACCCACTACAAACTCATGCTCACTTTCAACCAGTTTCCTCCTTCCTCTTTCCAAAATGGTATGCCAATAGGCCTACAAGTTCTCAAATCAGAAAATAGATAGCTCGGTATTACAGCAAAATATTTTAGCCGTGATGTAATAAGTGTGATATTGAGAAACTCTGGAGTGTGTTATGCCTATCCATAAACATAGTGCACAAACAACACAAACAAACAACTGCACAAATAGGTAGTCTTGCTCTTTCAGAAAATACAAAATCACAGCTTACATAAACGATAGTTATAGCGCTAGAAGTACAAGAAACCTTTAAATCAAGGTTTGTATAATTTTCATTTTGTGATGTCATGGTTGCTAGCATGCTTTTCTCTGACAAAACAAGCCCAAACATGAAACTAGATATTGGTTGAATTGCATAATCTATTCATTTAAATGCTACGGTGCAGAAATAATGAATTATATTTGAATGCACCATTGAAAGTTTAAGTAACCCCAGGCTATTGACCTTCCTCTCCGCAGGATGCGGTTGTGTGTTTGTGTCTCCAGCAACTAGTCTGGCAGTCACACTGCCACTACCTATCTTTCTGTAATTTCTGTGTTTCAAAGAGGGAATGTAATGGAACGTGGCTCTTGGAAGGTGACTTTGGCCCTCAATGCGTAAATCACCGATCAATTATTGCATCCTCTTTTACGGTAACAGTCTGACAGAGGAGCAATAAATAGAGTAGCAGACAGGTGACATACAGACAGAGGGTGCGCTTTGTAGCTAATTCGTAGCTTCATCATGTTCATAGTGCTACCAGCAGATACATTCCGACCATCTGGTTATTGTCAAATATGACCCCCGCTCCCCTCAATGACCATAACTCCATGGACTGTTGAGGCCCCAAGTGGATGCCTGCCAACTTGCCCACCAATACAGGCATCATGGCACAGCCTGTCAATTCTAATTTACAAGCTCTATTTCTGTCTACCTCTTCTGCTGTAGGATGCAGAGAAGAGGAAGGCAGCATTCAAGGTGTCGTAGCAGCTCGTAAACTTCCAAGTTGATGTGGAGTATGTTGGAAAGCAAAGGGATGGAGAGACCCCTCAGCTTGCCGAGATTTGCTCATAAAGTGCCACAAATGCACTCAACTGAATAGGTCTACAAAGACCCCATGGGCGAGACAGCAACCAGCTTTTCCCATAAAACGTTTTATATTTATGAAACTGAATCTCCCGGTCTAAAGTAAATCAACCTTTTATTAGAGGAAGTGCTTGAAAACCAACATACAATGCAATCATTTTTCATTTCTATCCCTGATGGCAATATGGATTTAGATTACATAAAGAAATGTAGTATTGAGAATTTGTTCATTTTTAGTACATTTGCTGTGTTGTTTATACACTCTAGAGGTCTACTTTAGCCAAGGTCTACAAAATATCAAAATGTCACCTTGGACAGTATTCCCAAATAAATGTCATAGGTCTGCAGGTTTACTAGGATGAGGCTGCACAGACAAGACAGCCAAACCAGATTGTTATGCCAAATATGATATAGATTGTGTAGGTGATACACAATATGGCCGAAAGTATGTGGACGGGACACTCCTACTAATTCTTGAGTTCTGGTGTTTCGGCCACAGCCAGTAAAGACAGGTGCAAAACTAAAGAACATAGCAATGAAATCTCCATAGACAAACTTTGGCAGCACAATAGATTTTACTGAAGAGCTCAGTGACTTTAAACTTGGCACTGTCATAGGATGCCACCTTTGCCCCAACCCAGTTAATGAAATGTCTGCCTTACTAGATCGGTCCCATTCAACTGTTAGTGCTCTAGATGTGAAGCGGTGAAAAATCACACTTCACTATCTGGCAGTCTGACAGACAAATCTGGGTGTGGTGGATGGAAGAAAAACCTTACCTACCGGAATGCATAGTGCCAAAAGTAAAGTTTGGTGGAGGAGGGATAATGGTCTGGGGATGTATTTCTGGGTTTGGGCTAGGCCCCATAATTGGGTGCTTCCAACTTTGTATCCAGACTTGAAGAGAAAAAGGCCTGCTGAAGCACTGCTGCATCCACATTAATCTCACTGAATTTCCAGCGGGACTGGGCTACTGGAAATGTAATCAAAGTCTGCTACATAGCAACAAGTTTACAACCAAGGCAAGGGAATTAATAACCAACTTCTTTGCAGATAACATGGTTACAGCCGATCCTCATATGGCATTGGACGCTTTCAAATCTAGTTTTAGATGCTACACAATTTAATACACAACTACAAAGAAAAAAGAAGACCTGGCAAAAGTAACACAGAGGTTCCAAATTAGAAGAGAAGGTAAAAAAATAGAAATACTCTTTTGTAATTTATTACAAAAATAATGGTAATTTGAAGGAATTTAGAGAATAATGTGCAGGTTGTATTCATGGATACATTGGAGATAGCATACCTCAATTACTGGAAATATGAATTGGGTTATGGTATCTCTATAGAGATGAATATACAGATAATACAGATATGATAAAAAATTATGTTCAATCCCTGGAAAATATGGTTATTCTCTTGGAAAAAACATTCATCTTTAAGACTACTATCTAAAGACATGGTACAACTGGAATGGTTTTAATATTAGTTTAGCATCACAAGCAAAATATATTTTCACATCACCCTTCTCGAACAAAAACATGACCCTCCCCTTTCAACATTTCTGATTTAAAACTTGTTTGAGGGCATTTGTTCCCAAAATCTCCTACTCAACAACATGCACGCCAAGGTTGCTAATACTATAGTAATACTACACAGAACAACTGACCCAATAAAAGTGGAAATATTAAAACAATCTATTTTGAAGGCAGACAATTAGAGTTGTCATCATGCCAGAGAAGTTGAGCCCGGTCCGACCCAAGGGGGGAAAGCAGGGTTGTCATAACGAATTAGTCTTAAATCTGTCTGCAAGATAGAAAGCGAGAATGTTTTTTTTCTTTCTACCAAGTTTTGCATTCTCACTCACCAGTCGTTATTTGATTGCAAGACTTCTGTTGTGTCCAATCCATTCAGTAAGCATAAGCGTCACCTTTTGTGGTAATTTAAAAGAAAAGTATGGCTTTAGGTATAAATATTGATCACCTTTGCCTAGATGCTGCTTGATTCCTTTCAGGTGTTTTTCGTGTTACTTGATCAGGTTTGCGGAGTTAAGTATAAGTTACCTTAATTAGTATTATTTAATTTGATGTAATTTAGCAAATGCTCATTTAGTACTGAGGATGAAAATCTTCATTTTTTCCAGGTCCATGAATCAAACTGACAACACCACTGCTTAATGCACCATGAACTTGTGCACATAAATATGATTTGACAACACCTAGCCATGTATGTTGGCCGCTCCAAGCGCAAGCAACCCTTGTGGTCCCTTTGACTCAAACTCTCTACACAACCGGTTGGATAATGTCATGGTCAGGACTTCTGTGTTCGTCAACTCCATGCATTCCTTGGGTGTCCTCACACTTTCTTGAGGACATGGATTCCGTGGCTGGGATGGCAAGAACTGGCAAAGACTCAGGAAGAATTGACCTCAATTCTCCACCCAGTCAACACCACTGTCAGAATGGTGAGTCACTGCAAAGTCCTTCAGCCCTGTAACAAGGAGAAAATTGTCATATCAGATTGTTTGGGGAATTGTTATGTTTTCGCAATTGCCTTAGGTATAGTTTAATTCCGATTTTCATAAAATACCTAGCCAGTATAGCATATACACTACTCAGAAAATGAATGGAAAACTGATATCACACTTTGGGTCTTGATGAACAAAATATATTAAAGATCAAACTCTCTGCTGTACGTTGTGAAATTAATTGAGAACAAAATGACGAAACAAAGGTTAATGGAAACTAAAATCACCAACCGATCGAGAATCACCAACTGAAAGTAAACAACTAAAATCACAAGCTGTTCCAACTCAAAATAGTGTGTTTGGCCCCTACGTGCTTCCCAGACCTGGATAAGGGCACCAGTGAGCACAAGACTGTCTGTAGCTCTACTTGGCGGTGTCAGAGGCATCGATACATAACGTCCTAGAGGTTCCCAAATGGATTCAGGTCTGGGGAACGTGAGGACCAGTCAATGGCATCAATGCCTTTGTCATCCAGGAACTGCTTACAACTGAGAGAAGCTTGCAATGCAAAGTTCCTTAGCTGGAAAGGTGACTGTGATTGTGTCTACCTTCTGAAAGGCACTCAAAGCACATAACTAACGTGAGGTTAATCCAGTCAATTTGTTTTAAATTTGTTAGAATTCTCACACACAATAGCTGAATTTGCCGAGTAACGGCAAACGGCATTGGCGCAAACTAAAACAGTATTACAGCATTCCTTTTGGTGTCTCCCCCTTTTCTGAAATTCATAAATTCTGTTCTGGATCAGTATTTAGGAAGTCTGACCATATCACCAAAGCCAGAATTATTTGCACAGTTGCTAAACCAGGAAATACTAAGCCAGTCATGTCCATTTAATAAAAAGCAAAAGGGTGCTAATCAAGGCAGCAAAATAAAAGATTAAATATCTGCCACAAAAGTCTTCCATCTGTTGCTGTGACACTTGAGGTAATGTTATATACAACATGTTACATGGTTAACAAACAACATTTTGAGAATACATTTTGAGAATATTTCTTGGTTTATTGGGAGGTGAGATGTTTCATATGCCATCTATCTGGACATCTTACAATGACCTCAGTTGAGGTATGGAGTCAGGGAGCCAAAAAGAATGGGAAACCCATGTGCCTGTTTACCAAACGTATAATGTATAATGTAATCATTTTTCTGAGAATTTAAAACAAATACTTGGTGATCTGAGCACTGAGCTGTATGTATGAACTCTTAGTTAGAATGCTTTGAATATTTGATGTTTTGAATGAGAATCATGAATCTTAAGTCATCAAAAAGACTTAGAAACTAATGAATTCTGTGCAAACGGTACTTTACTATCCAGAACAGAATGAATCCTTCGCAAACTATACCACTCTACCCAACACATAATTAATCCTTTGCGAGCTGTACCACACTATCTAGCACAGAATGAATCCTTTGCAAACTGTACCACTCTACAGAGCACAGAATGAATCCTTTGGGAACTGTACCACTCTACCGAGCACAGAATGAATCCTTTGCAAACTGTACCGCACTACCCAACACAGAATGAATCCTTTGCAAGCTGTACCACGCTATCCAGCACAGAATGAATCCTTTGGGATCTGTACCACTCGACAAAGCACAGAATGAACCCTTTGCAAACTGTACCGCACTACCCAACACAGAATGAATCCTGTGCAAGCTGTACCACGCTATCCAGCCAGAATGAATCCTTTGGAAACTGTACCACTCTACCGAGCACAGTATGAATCCTGTGGAAACTGTACCACTCTACCGAGCACAGTATGAATCCTGTGGGAACTGTACCACTCTACCGCGCACAGAATGAATCCTTTAAGAACTGTATACCTCTACCGAGCACAGAATGAATCCTTTGGGAACTGTACCACTATACCGAGCACAGAATGAATCCTTTGGGAACTGTACCACTCTACCGAGCACAGAATGAATCCTTTGGGAACTGTACCTCACTATCCAGCACAGATTATTTTCCTGGCAAGTAACAATGGGTCCTTCATTTCAACAGAAGATGCATACAACATTTAATTATCTATTTGCATGATAATTGCCAAAATCGTCAAATGTGCTCAATTTCAGTATATCTAGTTTTTATATTGCTTAGCATAAATATTACAAATATTTTACAAATGTAGCTACATGGGTGGTTCAAACCAAACTTGTTTTGCTCAGAATGTGTGTAGAATGCATTGTAATCATATTCAATTAATGTCACGGTGTTGTAGTGCGGCGGAACCAAAAGCGGACATTGTTGATAAATGAAAAGGTGATATTTAATCCAAAACAAACAAACAAACTCTACACGGACTGTAAACGAAAAATGAAAGATTTAAACAAACATAAAACGATATACAATAAACATGTAGAGCATTCGCTTGCAAATGAATCAAACAAAGGACAAACCGTG
>JACXGK010002583.1:0-53030 GCA_016801125.1 Novumbra hubbsi | reverse complement strand
AGAATGAATTAAACAGAGACAAACCGTGAACTGTTGAGACAAGCACAAACAATAAACCACACCGGGTGTGGCTAGAAATGAACCTAAGTAGGCTCCCCAATCAGAGTCAACTGAATGCAGCTGCTCTGACTGGGGAGCCCACAATGGCATGAAGAGGGCTAGAGGCCTCACAAAAAGTCTTGCCCTGAAATGGCCAGGGCTCGCAGCCAGGGCATGGCAGGTTGCGAAGTATTGATTGTCATGCCACTTTACCAAGCGTTTACTATATTCTACATATTCCCCTCTTGACCTAGTTTTGTGACCACATTTATTATGTTTAGTTATTTTCTGCCTGCCCATTGTTTCTGCCTCTTGGATTTTATTTTGTATTATTAAACTCCGCACTCTGCGTTTGATTCCAACTAACGTGTCAAGAAATTCATGACATGAATGTAGTGTTAAATTAAAGATGAGGATGTGCTCTTTTAAATAATGTTTTTTTCACATTTTAATTGGTTCTTAGTGTTTGTGCTATATCTTTTGTCTGAATTCTCAGTAATCTAAAGCAGCATTCTAGAATTCTATTGGGGTCTAAACGGATAATGGAGCTCAGACCCAGTGCAGAGAAAAATGTGAAATGATGACGAAACTAATACCAGATCTTAAGTGTAGAAAGAAAAACAGGGTTGCCAGCACAGTGGGAGGGGTGCTGGAAAGAACAGCAGAGCAAAGCGGGAAGAGATGTAGAAATGCTGGACCGCACCTCAAGGTCGCACCAGGGGGTATCCAGAGCTGGCAACCAGAGTGTCAATTTCTGAAAATTGGCAACCCGGTAGTAGTACAAAAAGTTTGGTAGTGAAAAACTCTGTACCCAGATTAATAGGGTAACAGCTTGATTGATTGACCTAAAAAAGGACTTTGGTAAAAAAATTAATAATAGAATAGTAAATGAATTTGGGCAACGGAATGTACGGAATTTAGGCACCCCTTTCTCTAAAAGTCTTCCTTTGCACAAAAAAGGGAGCCAAATTTGCAGAGAAAAGGGCAGATGAACGAGTTATTTTCAATTTGAGGTATATGAACCAGAGTGGCTTCCCATGGAAAGGCCAGTCAGTCGGCTTAAGCTGCAGTGCTGCCGGATTGATTGAATAGCACTCGCTCTTCTGAAGGGTGCCATATTTGAAAACAATATACCAAGACATTTGGAATGAGTAAGCTACATTGGTAGAATTGAAAAAGACGTACTGTTTCTGTGAGCACAGGCTTTAGCCAAACTAGCCACAATATCTCTGTTGAGGATAGGGGGACAATTAGCGATTGGTGCCCTAATCACAGAAAATGGTAGAGGCCTACGGGTCAATAACACATACCTTTCGAATGTAAACAACGCTTCCGCTCCTGCTAGATCGTCCAGCAGCCTCTACCTTCAGCTTCTTGTACAGAAAAGCCTGGTCAGGCTTGGTGCTGACAAACTAAACTGTAGGCGTTGTATGTATGGCTAGCTTTTGCCCCCTCCTAGATGTTGGGTTTTCCATTGAGCATTCAAGTGGTAAAATGCATATTGGAAAATAGTACAATTAACAATGCAGAGCTCTCACTCAATTCATAAGATGACTGAGATAGATCTGCATATGACGCATAGCCGGCATTACGTTTGCACCTGTTATATACACATGTAAAACACGATTTTTGTTTATAGTATAAAGTTCAATAGTTACAGATGGTAAAAAGCTATACTTGACAATGTGCAACCAGACAAACTGCTAACCATGAGTAACGCTAGTTAATTAGGCTAACGTCAGCTACGGGTCAATAACACATACCTTTCGAATGTTAACAACGCATACTGGTCAACAGTCTTCCCCCCACCAGCGGAGCAGAAGGAAACTGATCCGTATAGTCTCTGACCAGTCTTTTTCCTTATCAGTTGTCTGAGCCTGGGACAAAGGGCCTCAGGTCTGGCAGTGGCCGGGAGATGATTGATGATCTGGGAGCAGAGAGGCTCTGAAGGAACGCGTTTGATGAGAAAGCATTAAGAAAGAAGAAAAACAATTATCATAAAGTAACAGTATAGTAAGCGATAGACTGCATGTTGTTTACACATAGGTATTAGCCCGTTATGTACACATGTACAACACAAGATTTAGTGTAAAGTTTAACAGCTACAGATGTTAACCAGCCAAACTGCTAACGTCAACATGACTAGCTTCAAGATGGATGTGTATCAGTGCAACACACATGCACAACTGGAATTAGGCTGACTGTATGAGGTCAAATAGTTAGGGATGTTAACCAGCTATACTACTAACAACTAGCAAAAGGTAATTAAACTTAATGTCAATGTTGCTAACCACTAGCTAACGTAGTCCACCTACATTCACTTTAACATGTGGAAACATTTCATTGTCATTGTCCTAAAGTGTTTAGTTGAATTAAAATAGATTGCAACAAACTGTACAGTACATTGGTCAAACATAATGAACAAAAGCTAATGCTAATGACGCTAATTATGCTAATCTCAATAAAAACGCAGATGGGAAACATACATGGCATCGTAATTTGTTTACACTTTGCAAATATTAGTCATGACACCTACTTTGTTTATTAACAAAGACTTCAGTGTGATGTTGCTCCAAGATTTTAATGGCCAGAATAAAAAAGATTGGAGCATGGGCTAAAGTCAAAGGGCGCTACATCTAACACACTGACACTTCTGTTAACTTTGTGTGTCCTGACAAAAGGAAGCGTAAAAGCACATTTCAACCTGCAGCAGTCAGGGGGAGTAAAATTATAAACCTTTGTATTACAGGCGATTCATCAAACCGACTGTACCAATGGCAATCAGTCACTCCGTGGCTGACCTAAAAGGTATAACACAAAAGATAACAAATTAATAAATGTCTTCATCTAAATTTGTGATTGGATCAACCTATCAGTTGGATTATACACTGTTTTCCTAAATATCAAATTGAAAGACATGTATCTTACACATCCATATAAAATATCAATCAGAGCTATGTTTCATGAGTTGTAGATTTTTGTTTCCCAAAAATCTTAATTGTACAGGAAAATCCATCATGCCGGCATCCATTTTGGACATAGAGGCTGGCAGGGCAATCATGTAGACTTTGGGCGTGGCCTATAGCACCACCAATGGGTTACTGTGGGCCATTTGCTGTGTGGGAGTTACTTGTGAACTGTTGTATCCATGTGCCAATTTTTACAAAAAGTTAAGCATGGGCAAGTAAGTATAGTTTATACAGTGGGGAGAACACGTATTTGATACACTGACGAATTTGCAGGTTTTCCTACTTACAAAGCATGTAGGTCTGTAATTTTAATCATAGGTACACTTCAACTGCGAGAGACGGAATCTAAAACAAAAATCCAGAAAATCACATTGTATGAATTTTAAGTAATTAATTTGCATTTTATTGCATGACATAAGTATTTGATACATCAGAGCCAATTAAACTGAACCCAATTAAACATCTCTGGAGAGATCTGAAAATGGCTGTGCACTGCAAATAAGAATAAGAGATACTGCCCAAAAATAGGTTTGCCAAGCTACTCAAAAAGACTTGAGGCTGTAATTGCTGCCAAAGGTGCAACAAAGTATTGAGCAAAGGCTGTGAATACTTATGTATTCACTTATGTTTATATTTTAGTTTTTCATTTTTGCAAATCTATTAAAAATATTAAACAAACTAGAAGTATACTTTTTTTTGGTAAGGGTATCTTCATCAAAAGTAAGGGGAGGTCAGGGAAAATGAAAAAGGGGAAGTGTAGTAAGTCTCGGTTTTGTCTTGGACATTATGGAACCCCCTTTGGTCTAGTGTTGTCGCCACGCATTGGGGGATGGCCGATGCGACCAGTTTTTGGTTTTCAGATGTCAGTCGGGCTATCGCATCGTTAATGGACAAAATGCGGTTGTTCTATTGATTCAGGTCATGTCCGAAAGCATCCATACAGTGGACCTGGTCCTCAGCAGCGTCTCGGATGTCACCCAGAGCAGAAGTGGAAGGGGCCAGACCTCAGCTGAACAGCTGTGAGAACTGTAATTTCCAAAACAAGAGTTAACAGACATCCTGAAGGTCTGAGAGGATACCCGCTCTATCGGCACCATGACTGTCAGATTCAGCCATCATTGGCTAAATGCCGGTCGCAGTCCATGATTTTACATAATTTTTTTAAATACTGCATTCATCAATATTTTGTGCTTTAACAAGTTGCTGTTTCACAAGCAGCTGTTTAATCATCACATTCCAAAGAACATACTCCATCTGATCATGCCATACCCATGTTTACTGTAAAATCATCAACCATGAGTCATAGTTGATACTTTTTGGATCCTTCAATACATCGAGGTTATATTCATGACGTGCACAGGCTGTCCACCAAGGCTTTTTTAAAACACCTAATCAATCAACCACACACTTTAGACAAGTGGTATCTAAAAAGTAATCTATTTTTCATTTTAGTTGTACTGTAGCCTGTGGGCGGCAGATGTTCAGCAAGGTGTTGCTCAATAGGCATATAAACACAACCTAAATAAACTTTGAAATGTATTGTGAAGAAGACTCATTGCCTGCACTGTTGGTACAAGGTAATTGAGAAGAAACATGTTGTTAGATAAAAAATATCCCAAATTGACAATATGTTGGGCATATTGTAATTAACGCAATTGACAGCAATCATTTCATTATTTCCTGCTTTCCGGTTATTGAAAAAGAAAATTAGTTTTGTCTTTCCATTAGAATAAATGATATGGAAACTAGTCTTTTCTCCATGAGCTAGTCTATTGGGACTGTTCAAAATAAATAAACTGGAGCTAAGACCCACTTTACTTGATGTCCCTCCTCAAATACTAAAAACTCATCTTGGCATATAGTTCAACAAGAATTGAGGTTGTGGTATCTTGACAGTGGATAGTTGCTTAAAATATTATTGACAGTTGAACATACAAAGCATCCTATTTGTACTGTCCAGAAACAAAATCTAAATATAATTAACATTAACAATGCACAACAGCAAGTTGCTGTAAATGTATATATACAGACATGTTTCAATCAATGGATTAGGATGAATTAATGAAATACATCTATACGATTGTCCAGAATGGAGGCCAGGCACAGCAGGCTGCTGGATCTGGGTTATGTTATTGTTTGAGGTAATTCATACCCAGGGAGAGGGAGAGATGGGTCACCATGAAGAAGGCAATCAATTTCTGCCAGCAACACAATATCCCATTCACCTGCCATGACAGGACATTCTGTATGTTGTTGTACATTATGAACGTTGCAAGGTGGTTCATTTGTCGGGTCAATAAAAGCACAAGCACAATATTTACTGTGGTAACACAGCATGTGTTTGGAAGCAATGCTTTCATTAATGTATAATGGAATATATGACTTGATCGTGTATGCCGGATGTTCTATTTAGACACAGTTATCTTTAATTTAAACAATTTGCAATAAGGAAGTACTTTCATTCACATTGAAAATGATGTATAACAATTTGTGTTAAATGTCTCCCTCCATAGTGGAATGATTCTAGATGTGTTACCATTGGCCACTTTTAACCAAACCTTATAGTTGTGGGAATATTCTATTCTCCCTAAGGTATGCACTAGCATCACAAGGAATAGATTACTATTGCGGGAACTCCATCTAATGGTTACATGAACCAAGTGCTTTTGAATCCATGATGGGGGCATTAGGACTCTATTCTCTTCATCCCACCAAGGGCATAACCTGACTATGCATTGAGCTGTGAGAGTTAACTACTTCCCCCTCTGGTAGAGGTAGTCACTGCATGCTGAAGCATAGCAGAGACAGAGCCCTCTGCTGGGTGGCCTGGCTGCCACCAGCTGTTCTCTTCCACACATGGATGGCACAGAGGTATTCCCTCTGGAGGAGTCTAGGAGAGTGCTGGAGATGAGCAGAAATATGATTCTTCTACCGAGAAGTTCTCACAGGAATACTAAGCATCCCAGAAGGGTTAGAAAGTCAGGAATATGGCAGCTAGTTAGAAGACAAACATGTATATTGCTGTTTCATTTAAGGTTGCCAATTAAATGTGCAATTGAAAGGATTGGTTACGATCTTTATTGTTGAAATTTGACTGATCTGATGTATTAATTGATCATCCACTCTTTAAGCCTGGTTTTGTTTGAGTTTATGGACAGACACTGGATAAGTATGAAGAATGCCAGATGGGTTTGCGGCCCCATAAAACCTGTAAGAGGAGATCTGGTCCTTTCTAACTGTGACACACATGATAGATGTCTGATTGGTATCAGGGGATTCACTGAGCCCTTCTACTATTTGACCATCTGTTCTAAATATCTGTTAATCTCTTCCTTAAACTTAGGAATGTGGTCAGGAAATGGTTATTCAGAATGCCCCTCTGCATGCTCGGGGGAAGGAGGGGACAGGATGAATATGCAAATACTTTGCCTCCACCCAAGTATTGAATGTATATCCAAATGTCTCCACAGACTCTTTACTTTAACTTAGGTAGCTGTGAACTCCACTCTCCTTGCAAGTTATGTTCTTCAACACAGTTTATTGTGCAAAGGAGTTCCTCTTTTTTACCTACTTTGTTCGAAACTGAATTTGGGCTTTAGGATTGCCATTATATGTTTCATCAACCACAGTTTCTGTTGGACAATTTCAGATATGTTTCCCAGCTGTGTCAAATGGCAGGACCTACCCTGAATTGGTACAATATAAATGTGTTCTTTTGGAGAAATAAATACACCTCATCCTTTTAAAGTATTGTAGCTCTTCTCTCGTTCCTGCATGAAGGGTTTAAAAACACCAGAACTACCAACTTCTTCACTTCTGGCATTGCTCTTTCTTCCCCCAACCTCACCCCCCTCAATCCCTTATCTATGTCTCTGTTGTCATCCTCTTCCATCCCTTTCTCCTGCCAGCCACACCACAACCTTACAAAGTGCGAACAGTGAACAGGGGGTTTGCATATTGAACCCTTACTGGTGCCCTCCGGTGCTAGAGCAATGCATAGCATACTGCATTCAGCAGATTGTGAGCAGCATCACAAATGAGGAGAGAGAGAAAAAGAAAGAGAGTGAGAGAGACAATTGGAGTGTGTGTGTGTGTGCTGAGAGTGAGGGAGGAGGGAATTGAGAAAAGGGGGTGTATGACGGAGGGAAGGGGGTGATGTTGGGTACAGGAGAGAGAGAAAGGAAGAAAGAGAGAGGGAGGGAGAGTACTGCTGTGCTGCAGTGAAGAGATGTGAGGGGAGAGACTGCAGTCTCTGCTTATGGGAGAAATCAGGAGATGTTACCACGGCAATAAAAGGCTACCTCTACAAGCACAATATTGGATGGGTATCCCTGCTGGTAGGAATATCATATTTGACTGGTAAGACTTTCTACCTTGCACTAATTTCCTCCCTGGAGAAATGGCCTGCAGATGATATACACATTTAGGTCATTTAAGGACAACTTTCCCACTGTACATTGAAAATAATTTTACAGCAATCTGAGCATATAACCTGTTAATTGTTAGAAGATATAAATGGTTTGTTTTGTGTTTTTATGGTGCGGATCTGGAGCTTAAGATTTGGGACAGCTAATGAGTAGAGCTGTCCAGTGCTGAACTGCAGTGATGGAGACTCTGGTCTCTAAGTGCTAGGTTAGGATCACCTGCTGCAGTTGATGGATTGTGGTGGAGTCTGAATAGAATGGATTGCTTTCTTCTTGTTTTCGACACACAAGTAGATTAAAGACGAAAGAGGAAAAGGACATACATCCAGTATTTGAGAATTGAGCTGTTATTACTCTTTAGGTCAGCTGATCAAGATAATCACTCCCCATTTATTTTACAGTAATCATCTGTATTTCTTTGATTATTCACCATATCTGTTAAGATTGTATAGGTGGATTAGATGTATTATGGTGTATAGGGTTATATCTTTATAGATCTGTGGTATAAAATTATTAGTTTACTGATTGGTCAGACTCTAAACTCCATTGTCTACGTTGGACTTAGCTGTAAGTGACTGGATAGGCAATTCAGCTCGATTTGCACAGCAACATCCAGTTTGTCTGCTGTAATGTTTTGTGAGTAGGGTGGAATTAAACATGTCTTGCAGAGTTGGGAAGCGTATAGCCTTTAGCTTTTATCAAGGTTTTTAGAAGACCTATTTCAATGCACCTTTTGGAAAAACGTATAGGATTGGATTGTTACTCATAGGAAGAAGATGATTATGAGACAAATTACCCATGAAGTACACTATATTACAGATGCTGCTTTCCAATGGCAGAGATAGTGGCAGTTGATCATCTGTTACCACTCTATGTTTTCCGACATGTACCATTGCCCAAAGACTTGGTATTGTCTATGACTTTATGTACATTTACATCCGTTTCTGAAACAAATACTGTTTGTTGCAGTAACAGAACTTAGTACAAAAACATTGTCTTTTTATCCAAATACTACAGTAACAGAAAAAACACATAAGGAGAATATTAGGCTGGAAGGATTTAAAGTCAGTAAAGATCATTTAGGTCTGTGTACAGTATGAATACATTTAAGACAACTCTGCCCAGCTGTCTTGCTTACTCATTAAGATGGGCCCTGGAAATTGCCTGTCAAATAAACAGAGACGGATCGTTTCTCTTCCAGCCATTCTAGATGGTAATGAAAAACCTCTAGCCAGCTTGCTGCATTCCAGAAGCTCTCAAACCGACACGCACACACTCGGGCATACACAGACAGACTCCCAACACACACACATGCAAGGACATGCAAATGCATAACCACACACAACCCACTTGTACAGTGTATTCAGACACCTTCACTTTTTCACATGTTGTTATGTTACAGCCTTATTCTAAAATGAATTGAATTGATAATGACCTAGCAAATTCAGGTTTTCAAACATATTTGTAAATGTATATAGGATCAATCAGTGTGTTTTGTTCACCCGTGTTGAGCCCTCAACTGTTTCTGTTCTCCTTGTTAGCTTGTATATTTAGTTCAGCCCTTTTATCTCAGTCTTTGTGGATCATTTTTATGTGTGACGTTCCTGTCAGTCTGGTGCTTTTTGGCATTTGTTTGTCAGCATAACAGTTCTGTATATTTCCAGTGCAAGGCGCTTGGTTTTCTTGTGCATTGCATTAAAATCTTCTCAGTTGCTCCTGCATTTCGCTTTTGTTTTCCAACCTTCAAACCTTACAACCGTACAACGTGTAATTCGTTAAGAACAAAATGACGTAACAACAGTCCATGGAAACCAAAAACACCAAGCGATTAAGGGCTAGATTCAAACTCACACAGAAAATCAAAGTAAACTATTTAAATCATAGGCTTTTCCAACGTGTGTGAATTTCATCACAGCAACTCATAATGCGTCTCAATAATGTGTATGGCCAGTTTGCTCTCCTTACAACATTGAGACAGCTGATCCTGGGTGATCCACTCTCAGCCCTGGACCAGGGCATCAGAAAGCTACTGGGCGATCTGTGGTACTACTAGGCACTGTAGGATGAACAATACATAATATCCCAGAGGTTCACAATTGGATTCAGGTCTGGGGAACATGAGGGCCAGTCAATAGCATCAATGCCATTGTCATCCAAGAACTCCCTCCACACTTTGGCCACATTAGGCAGGACATTGTCCTGCACCAGAGCATTTGACACTTATTCAGTATACCATAGTAACATCTGACGAGAAGATCTAACAACACTGCAGCAGCAAACCTTGTGTAACTTAATACTTGTGTCAATCTCAAATCTTTTGGCCACGACTGTAGAGGAACAATACCAGTGGGAGTGGGAGCAAGCTCTACATCTCATGCATTGTTGTGTGGGCTTGCTGAAGGTTAGAGATATACCTTTTGACACTTTTGTGCCTTCCCGGACTGAACATGAGCAGGACTCAAAATCTGTATTATTGGCATCTATAAATGTTCATCATATGTTGCTGTAACTACTGACAGTGACCCTCCAGAATTTGGGAAACAATTAGTTATACCTGGTTATTGTCTATGCCCCTGAGAGCCTGAAAGGAGAATTAAATTGGCCAAGTGTGTATGGAGACCCCAGAAACAGACAGATTCATGGTTGGATCATTTCATGCATTCTTTATGATTGTAGTTTCTCATCAGATTCAGATACATTGTTCATTTTACCACAGGATCTATAGATGGGTAGAATGGGAATATATAGTCAGAGTCTGCTTAATTTTGCTCTTCACTAGACTTAAAGCCATTTACCATTATAGATTTAATAGTTTTTACTAACCATTGCAGTGCCTGAGACATTAGGGAGCAATGGCCGTTATTAAAGTTAGTCTAATATGCATCTCAAGGCGATTATTCCCAATCAGCCTCTTAACCTCACCTACTTTCAGCCTAATGATTTCTGTTAAAATAATCATATCAATTTGTTATAAAAAAGTACTGAATTTCTTAATTTAAAAAAAAGTATCTCGCACTGAACTGACAAGAAAACAATTGAATCTACATAGATTCAAAGTTTTTTCAACCAACATATTTCATCAAGTTGAATCTGGAAAACTGAGTGCAAGTCCAATAAGTGCGTTGTCAATGTAACCAAATGCAAATAAAAACTAGACATTGAAATTAAATCTGTGCCAAGTGGGTCATTTGAATTACACTTAAGACATCCCTTTTTCCAGACACCTCTTTCAGATGAAACAGATCATATCCCATAACCACTTGAAGATAGATCTCTTCAAACTCATTTTGAATAAATGGCCTTTTACTTTAAAGTATAATTGTAATATCTCTCAACATACATTTCTGTTTAATCCCCATGAGGTAAGAATGTTATGTTAATGATTGACTGAAGCAAGGGACTCGTTGACAGAATTTCAATTTAATTGACATTGATGTAATGTAAAGAACAGGGTATCAATCCTTAAACAAATCAGATCAGCATTTTCATGTTGGAATTAAATCCATTTAGAGTTCAGAAAAAATAATTCAGAGTTCAGAGAAGAATGGAGACTTATTACAATTTGCCCTACTGCGAAATTACAAACCATTATTGTTATCCCCACTGTCTATGATTTGGAGTTATGTTAACAAGGCCTGTGAACTTTTCAAGCCTGGTTACTGTGCCTTTATGCAGGCTGACACAGTGCCTATTGAGTTGGGGCAAAATGCTTATTCACTTGGGAGATCCTCTATTTTGTTACTTGGCCTACGGAAAACATTTTACCCAGATATTAAATTGCTTCAATTGTAGTGCAATTTAAAGCACACTCTACTCTACTATGAATTAGTGAGACTCATTCACAAATGTATAAACATACCATCTATTCTCTTCAAACTGCATGCAATCATGTGTTATATCAATCTTCCACACATGGTATTGACTGTTCAGCTGGTGATGGTAAGCGACCGTCTCTGTTTGTGTGTGCCTGTACTTTTTCTCAGGGACTTTGTGTTGCCTAGTCATTGAGGATGAAGTGGAACTTGTTTAAGAATAAGCCGGAGGCCATGGTGGCTCCAGAACCCACAGGCACCGGCGCTACCATGACGGCGGCACCGTCGGTTGCTACCACCATGGCTGAGACCACTGGCAATGGAACTGAGTCCAAAAATGACATGTTCGAAGAGATCAAGAGCAAGTTCTTGAACGAAATTGACAAGATCCCATGTAAGTCTACACTGATCTCTAAAAAAAGAGTCTACCCTAATCCTGAGGTATGGATTAATGTAGTCACAAATCAACTGATGCTGAAAAAGCATGTAAAATCCTAATGCTGTGTGATCGCTACCTCATTACTGCCCTGCATGTGTTTCAGTGCCTTCATGGGCAATCATAGCCATCGCTGTGGTTGCTGCACTTCTCATCTTAACCTGCTGCTTCTGCATCATCAAGAAGTGCTGCTGTAAGAAGAAGAAGAACAAGAAGGGCAAGAAGGGCAAGGACGGGTTCAACATGAAGAACATGAAAGGGGACGAGGTACGTTGCTCTGCGGAACCTCGGCTGAGGAGAGTTCACAGACACTCATTTTGCTGACAGACAGGGCCATATCTCCACATCGTTTTTAAGCCACAAAGCCAATCCCCAAACATACCAATTCTCTGAAAGAATACCCCGAAAAGGTTTACATCAACAACAAATCATTACCTTGGCGTATCAGTAACAGCGTTCCATCTTTTATCAAGCACAATATAAACAGCAGGCCTAGCGAGAATGTGTTCTCTTCATGTGGTTGTCGTCTGTGTTTTAAAATGTGTGCTGTACTTCATTGTGACATACAGCAAAAATGACACACTGTTCCAGTGAAGGGACCGGGGATGCTTTGGGTAATGGGTAAAATAAGTAATGGAGACCTGTCATGTGGGGCATTCTAATTAAAGGACGAGTGCTATGGTAAGCTAGGCGCCATGCTTAAGGATAATGGATATGGTGCCCATTGACCCAGGCAGCCATATCTCAAAGATTACAGAATGAACTGGTGGGAGCACTACTACAAAAAGGTGCTCTGGCTTAAAATCTAGTCCTAATGAATTAAACCCTATGCACCAATGACAATAAATTAAAACAATCAATGCATTGTCACAAGGTGAAAGAAGGTCATATATAATTTTTTAATGATAGGCGATCAGTGTGTTATTTTTCACATTACTAGTGTTGTTTGTTTTTCTGGTGTGTCGCGAGTTCAAACCTCTTCCCTCTCTCTGCTCTCCTCCACACTCTGTATCTTATGTGTGCACTATGATGGACCTCTGATCCACGGTAGGTTGAAGGCTTGTGGTGATGCTCTCTGGCCAATGGGCGGATGATAATGGATGATGATAATGGATGATGACTGGGCTTTTATGGAATGAAAGTTGTAGCTTCTTTGCTTTTCTAACCTTTTGTGTAATAATGGCTTGAGAATGTACCTGAGAAAGCTATGGTGTGCTCCATAAACCCCTGAGAGAAATACTGAAATAATCGAAATAGATACATTGTTCACAAGTAGAAAGTATGATGCCAAACCTACCACACTGTGGAAGGTTTTGGGCATAGCTTAAAGAAAACCCATGATTAACACTATTAATATGCATGTGATGAAGGGCATGGTTGGTTGTTTGTGGAACATGAGGGCTACATAGATAATCGCATGACCAATCAATCTTTTTCATCCGCACCCATTACTTTTTTCCACTTAAAGAAGAGTGAGAAATAGAACAAACACATTAAACATTGTTTTGCCAAACTTGTCACACAAATTTGTCAGTAACAGGGTTACCATAAAGCGCTGGTATCTAACTGAAATACTGCTTCTACATTATGCAAATAGCTGACTATGCCCTTGAATCCTGTAGTTACCATTAGGGATGAATGATGGTAACCTGACTTGACAGGAACATTCCTTTGTTACACTTAAATTCAATGAAAAGGAACCAAGCAAGATTATACAGAACCGGCTTCAAGCTAGTCCCTTGGAAATTTCGGGTCAGATGTAAAAGACAGGGTAAAGATATGTTTCTTGATGAAATAGACAAATTGTACCATCCGTGTTGCCTAAGGAAATTTGAGATTCAAGTCATTGACTAGCAAATATTGTTCCTGGGTCCTTGACTGCATTTGAAACAGGATGGTATTTCACTATGCCACCTAATAAGAAGCAGGTAAGCAGGAGCAAAATAAACAAACTTGTCCTAGTACTAGGCAATACAACAAACCCTGGTGCTACGCAACACAAGCCTCCTGGAGGCCCACTGTATGTCTGTGGCATGCTGTGTACCTTGTGGGCAAGCTGGGGAACAGCTTCTACAGCTATCCCCAGACCCCCTCAACTCTGATCCTGGTGTCCTGTTTACTACCACTGCAGAAACAGGATGACGACGACGATGAAGGCGAGACAGGCTTGACAGAGGAGGAAAAAGAGGAAGAGGAGAAAGAGGAGGAGAAGCTGGGCAAGCTGCAGTACTCACTGGATTATGACTTTCAAGACAATAAGGTCAGTGGCGGACATTTCCCACTTAAATTAATTTAAAAACGTCTGGGCACTGCTCATAAATTAAGTGCATACAGGTTTTGCAACCCTGGCAGTTTATCTGTAAGATGCAATCAGCTAGTATACATATATGATGATCTTCCATAAGATATTAGGCAGATTGACCTGGTTGGAGTGATAAAGCAAGTCTAAAAGAAAATGCTGAGAAATTTTGAAACAAGGAAGTCACACTGGAATTACTGATGCAGGATTGGGCATGACATAAAAACAGACAAGCTATTTCAGCAAGCTAATTTCTGTTCCTAATTAAATCTATTAACCTAAACAATCTCTTGTGTTTAGAGTAATATTGTTAATAATGTTTATTAATGTTTAGTCGTATTTCAGATATGCAAAACTACAGCTCAGGAAAAGGCTGTGTCGATTATGACTGAAGCTTGTGGCTGTTCCCCAGACAGGGCAAGAAGATGCATAACAAATCTGCTACATTTGTCTTCAGCCATGACAGGAAGCATGCATTGGCACAACTAAATACTTTTGTGATACAACTCATCTCATACTGTAAAATGTAGAAACTCAACTGTTTGTTGTCATTGTGAATAAGAGTGTCTGTGAAAATGCTTACATTTGACATGGAAATATTTGTCCCAGTGCTGTATTTGACCTCTCACCCATGTGGCTGCCCCCTCACAGCTCACAGTGGGAATCCTCCAAGCTGCAGATCTTATCTCAATGGACAGTGGAGGCACTTCTGACCCTTACGTCAAGGTCTTTGTCTTGCCTGACAAGAAGAAGAAGTTTGATACCAAGGTTCACAAGAAAACCCTCAATCCTGTCTTTAATGAGACATTTGTTTTTAAGGTAAGCCATAACACAGGCTCTACACTAGACCAGAACTCATACCATTGTTAGTTGGAACGTAAAAGGTATCAATCATCTTGCTAAACTATAAAGATATCAGGTTTGGACAACTAACCTGACAGCGCGACAATCTCAGCCTAATTTGTATTTTATATGATATATAATGTTGTGTACATGTACTATATGATTGGAATGGTGATTGTACAATATCATGCGAATTTTAGAATGTATATCATAATACATATTTCTCTGCTCTACAGTAGTACCAGAATTGGATGACATAACTCAAACCTGGCCCAGTGATACCCACAAATGTGTCCAAATAGTATGCTAATTGTATTTAAACTGCAGAGTAATTTTATCAAGAAATACTAACCATTGGTTCCCTAAGGAGAAAAATAGCAAAAATAACAAAATTAATTAAAAGCTTTGATATGTGATTTGAAAATAATTTCACATAGCGTACTGTAAACATCTAAACTAAGTAATAATTTATCTTAATTTTCTCTGACATAGCAATATTAATACATTTGTTGTAGCCACACTTTACATATTTGCTATCTAAAAAAGATTTTTTGAAAGGAAAGTATTTGTTTAGTGGCTTCTCTATGTATGGAGAATATCTAAATGACTTTCATCTCATTTGGTTGTCTTTTCAAGTTGGTAGTGTGTACTGTATCTTCTGAACTAGCTTACAATGCAGTTCAGATCAAGTAGTGAGATGCAGTGGTGTCCTCTAAAATGCTACAAAATATCCAGAAAGTGCACTGCACTTCACTTTTCCCACACTTTCCTAAAAAGTCACACAATACCTGTCAGGGTTCCACCCTGACCCAACCCAGTTCTGGTCCTACCACTCCCTCTAGTGGCCAGTGGCTGCATCACTTCCTACTGTCTCAAGCACCACTGTCACCAAGCACACGCCCAACTACGCACACCTGCCCCTCATCTCTCATCAGCACTCCTATTTAAGTTCCTGTTTCTCACTCCCTGGTTGCCATTTGAAACAAAGTCCCACATGAGGCTACACTCTACGTCGCCCACTGCGGTTTTTGGCTCCTGGGTTTTTTCCACAGTCCTTTTTGGCTTTCCAGCCTTTTTTCATAGATTTAACTGCTCACTTTACCTGAGCATTTTGCCTCGCTCGTTTTATCCGAGCCCCCTTCCAATCAACTCTGCTCGTTCCATACGAGCTCGCCTACCCCTACTCTCCACTTCTAAACACCTCCTTCACGTTGTGCATTTGGATCCCCAACCATCCCACCGTTCCACTCGGCCCCTTACAGATTGAAATGGCCAACTTGGATCCAGCGACACCAACTCCATTCACCACGCCCTATCTCTCCAGGGTGCCGCCATCAGTAGGCAGGAGGAGAGTCTGCTACAACTTTCGTTCACCGTGTCCGAACTGGTGACCGCGCTTAGGACCCACACCACCTGCAGGCAGCCCCTGCGGGCACTCCTCTCACACCCCTTTCATCAGTGCCACCCTGTCGGGAACCTCATGTTGCTCCCTCGAGCGCTTCACTGGTGAGCCGGGTCGAGTTCAGCCCTTCCTACTCCAGTGCTCCCTTTTGTTTGAGCAACAGCCGCTATTCTATCCCACTGACAGGGCCAGGATAGCGTATCTAGTCAGCGCCCTGTCCGGGAGAGCCCTTTCATGGGCATCAGCCGTGTGGCCGAGCGACAGCCCCCTCTGCTCCTCGTACACACCTTCGCAGAGGAGCTCTTAAAGGTGTTTAATCACCCGGAGGGAGGACGGGACGCTGGGAGATGTCTCCTTGCTCTGCGCCAAGGGTCCAATAGCGTCACGGATTACGAAACCGATTTTCAAATCCTCGTGGCTGAGTTTGGGTGGAACGATGCAGCACTACAGGGGGCATTCTTAAACGGTCTCTTGGAGAGATTAAAGGATGAGCTGGCCTCTCACGAGGAACCCAATACCCTCAAGCTGCTCATTTCCCTGGCTCTTCCGGTCGAACCGGCTCCGCGAGTGATGTCGGGAGAGGGGTTTCCCTTTTCCTCGTCTCACATTGCCCTCGACTCCTGCCCCTACACCTCCTCACGAGCCCGACCAGAAGCCCATGCGACTGGGGCGTGCGCGTCTCTCCAAATCCGAACGCGCACGACACCTAGCTGAGGGTGTGTGCCTGTATTGTGGCCACCCAGGACATTCCAGCGCCTTTTGCACCCTCCGTTCAAGGAGACGCACTGTCCCTCCTACTGGCAAGGCGTTATGGACGGGTCGTGTTTGCAATGCAGCCAGTGGGACCGGTCTTGAGGCGACTCTCCACCCCTCATCCCACTAGGGTTCTCATTGTCTCGGGGGCCGATGGCAACTTTCTTGGTCGAGCATTTGCGAACCAGCTCGGGATCCCTTTCACTCCCGTCACCCCACCTGTGACGGTGCGCGGACTCAGCGAGAGCAAAGTAGCCCTGATTCAACACCAAACAGTCCTTGTACGCCTGATCGTGGCCGGTAACCATCGTGAGGAGCTGTTGTTTTTCGCCCTCGACAGTCCCATGTCTCCGCTGGTCCTCGGTCTCCCTTGGTTACAGCGCCATAATCCTCGGATTGACTGGACCTCGGGCGATATCTGTTCTTGGGGTCCTCAGTGTTTTCTACGCTGCCTGGGATCAGCAGAGAAACCAGGGACTGCCACCACTACAGCTGCTCCTACAGTGGGCGGTTGTATAATCTGTCTAAACTGGAAACAGAGGCCATGGAGAAATACATCCGTGAGTCCCTATCCTCAGGGATTATCTGCCCTTCATCTTCCCCAGTCGGGGCTGGTTTTTTTACGTTGGGAAGAAGTATGGCACTTTACGCCCATGCATTGATTATCGTGCTCTCAACGCCATATCCACGCGCAATAAGTATCCGTTGCCCCTTCTCTGTTCCACTTTCACCCCCCTTCAGGGAGCTTCCGTTTTCACCAAGCTGGATCTGCGCAACGCCTATCACCTGGTGCGCATCCGAGAGGGTGATGAGTGGAAGACGTGGCGTTTAACACACCACTGGGGCACTTCGAATATCTTGTGGTGCCATTTGGCCTCTCGAATGCGCCCGCAGTTTTTCAGGCCCTGGTTAACGATGTCCTCCAGGACATGATAAATTGCTTTGTCATTGTGTACCTTGATGACATCTTGATTTTTTTTCACGCTCCCTCCACGAACACACCCAGCATGTCCGTCAGGTACTCGAGCGCCTCCTCCGCAACCGTCTGTTTGTGAAACTGGAAAAGAGCGAATTCCATGCTTCCACAGTCTCGTTCCTGGGCCACATACTCTCACCAGGACGAGTGGAGATAAAAATCCTGCAAAAGTTGCGGCTGTCACCGAGTGGCCCTCTCCCACCGACCGGAAACAGCTCCAACGTTTTCTCGGCTTCGCAAAATTCTTCAGGCACTTTATTCGGAGCTATAGCCAGGTCGCCGCGCCACTCACCTCCCTCACTTCTGTCCAGATCCCCTTTCGCTGGTCTCAAGAGGCGGAAGGCGCTTTCCGGGAGCTCAAGCGTAGGTTTTCCTCCTCACCCATCCTCACTTAACCTGATCCAACCCTGCAGTTTATCGTTGAAGTGGACGCGTCGGACACAGGAGTGGAAGCAGTGCTATCCCAACGTTCCCTGAGTGATCAGAAACTCCACCCTTGCACGTTCTTCTCACGGAAGCTTTCGCCTACGAAGAGGAACTACGACGTGGGTTACAAGGAGATTCTCACGGTCAAGCTCGCCTTAGAGGAGTGGCGACATTGGCTGGAGGGGGCTGACCTTCCGTTTATTGTCTAGACTGACCATAAGAACTTGGCCTACCTCCACTCAGCAAAACCCCTGAATTCCAGGCAGGCACGCTGGGCGTTGTTCTTTGGGCGTTTCAATTTCACCCTCACTTATCGCCCAGGGTGGTGGAACACAAAACCAGATGCACTCTCGCGGATCCATGCCCCAGAGGAGAAGGAAGACGCTCCCGACACCATCCTTCCTCCCTCTTGTCTTCTAGCGGGCATCACGTGGGAGATAGAAGACACCATCCGCCGTGCTCAACGCCGTGCTCAACAGCTACAGCCAGACTGGACCACGAAAAACAGGCTCTTCTTCCCTGATTCAGCTCGTGCTGAGGTCCTGAAATGGGCACATTCCTCCCGTCTCACCTGCCATCCGGGGGTAAATTGGACCCTTGCCTTTGTACGGCAACATTTTTGGTGGCCCAAGATGTCCCAGGACACCCGGGATTACGTGTTTGCTTGCCCCGAGTGTGCGTGGAGCAAGACATCGACCCATCCCCCCGCTGGGTTATTGCAGCCTTTACCAGTCCCTAGTCGCCCCTGGTCACACATCGCGTTGGATTTCTTCACCGGTCTCCCCCCTTCCAACGGCATGACCACCGTCCTCACTCTGGTCGATTGTTTCTCCAAGATGGCACATTTTGTAGCCCTACCCAAGCTACCTTCCGCCCATGAGACAGCTGACCTCCTGACGTCCCACATCTTGCGCTTCCACGGCATTCCTCGGGATGTGGTTTCTGACCGCGGACCCCTGTTTGTCTCCCAGGTCTGGAAGGCTTTTTGCCAGGATCTGGGGGCGACGGCCAGCCTGTCTTCCGGCTACCATTCCCAATCCAATGGACAGACGGAACGCCTCAACCAGAAACTGGACGCTGCCTTGCGCACGGTCACCTCTGCCAACCCTACCACCTGGAGCACCTACCTGCAGTGGGTGGAATTTGCTCATAATTCCCTGCTCAATTCCTCTTCTGGCATGTCCCCCTTCCACATCTGCCTCGGGTACCAGCCTCCACTGTTTCCATCTCAGGAGGTTGACATCGCTGTTCCGTCTGTCCAGGCGCATCTCCGTCGCTGTCGGAGGGTTTGGCGACGTGCCCGAGCGGTGCTATTGCGTGCGTCCGCCGCTTCCAAGTGCTTAGCCGACCGACGCTGCACCCCTGCTCCCTCCTATACTCCCGGTCAATAGGTGTGGCTACTGGCGAAAGATCTGCCCCTCAAAGTTGACTCACGTAAGCTGGCTCCTCGGTACGTGGGTCCCTATGTGGTGGACGCCCTTGTCCGTCCGTGCGCGTGCACCCCGTCTTCCATGTCTCCCAGTTAAAACCTCTCTCCACAAGCCCTCTCTGCTCCGCATCCCCGGCTCCTCTGCCTCCGCGGATGATTGACGACCACCCGGCCTACACCGTCCGACGGCTGCTGGAGGTGCGAAATAGAAGACGCGGTTTCCAATATCGGGCCGACTGGGAGGGATACAGTCCTGAGGAGTGCAGTTGGCAACCCAGCTCCAGGATCCTGGATCGCACCCTGATCCGGGATTTTCACTGCGCTCATCCTGGTCGTGTCGGGCGGCCGCCAGGTGGCATCCGTAGAGGAGGGGGTCCTGTCAGGGTTCCACCCTGACCCAACCCCGTTCTGGTCCTTCCACCCCCTCTAGTGGCCAGTGGCTGCATCACTTCCTACTGTCTCAAGCACCACTGTCACCCAGCACATGCCCAACTACGCACACCTGCCCCTCATCTCTCATCAGCACTCCTATTTAAGTTCCTGTTTCTCACTCCCTGGTTACCATTTCAAACAAAGTCCCACATGAGGCTACACTCTACGTCGCCCACTGCGGTTTTTGGCTCCTTTGTTTTTTCCATAGTCTTTTTTGGCTTTCCAGCCTTTTTTCATAGATTTAACTGCTCACTTTACCTGAGCATTTTGCCTCGCTCCTTTTTTCCGAGCCCCCTTCCAATCAATTTTGCAAGAGGCACCAAATCCTGTCCGTTGTCTCTTTTTCCAAACATAAATTGTGTCAAACCATTACGTTCCATATTCCCACAGCTGTAACATAACAACATGTGGAAAAAGTGAAGCGCTGTGAATACTTTTCGTATACATGGTATTACTTACTGAATTCATACTATAAATGTCTGTATTCATAAATGCACATTGAATATGCTGTTGGTGAGTGCACTTTAGGGAAGGAAGGGACAACCAGAAGAGTATGTGTCTGTGTAGCCTCAGCAAGGTTTTTCAATAGCTTAATAGCCGCAAGGACAATGAATTTCGCAGAGCATTCGTAAATAAATCTGGGAAGACTACATTTGTCACAAATATTTTGATTTAGTTTATAATGAAAAACATAGATGCATATAAACAGTGGCTAATCAAGTCCTGTAAGCTCTCCACTTTCCGCTGGTGTAATGATTCAGGATTCCGCGACACACAAGGATAAAAAGCCAACCAAGAACCATAGATCTGACATGCTCCAGCTGCATCAATAAGCAATTACTAGAACAGTGGTAACAATCTCGCCAACTATGAGCCGTGTCCCTCTGGCACGTGTATAGAAATTGGTAACGTGTATTAACAGCCCACTTGTAAGTAAGAACAGATCAACCAAACCAAATGTCCCACCCACAATTTCCTTTGCAATGCACATACACCATGCAAATACAATTTGGTATTCATCTATTCATTTATATAGCTTATTTAGTATTCCATACTGGTATATAACTATAACTGAGCTAGTGATGCTGGAACTAAAGTATAAAATAAATATTACACTACATGGACATAAGTATTGGAACACACATTTCACCTGCTGGAGCTTGTAAGATATTTCATTCTAGATCCATATGCATTAATATTGAGTTTGTTCCCCCTATGCAGCTATAACAGCTTCCACTCTTCTGGGAGAGTTTTCTACACCATTTGTAGCGTGTCTGTTGGAATTGTTGCCCATTCTATCAGAAGAGCAGTGGTTAGGTCAGACACTGATGTCGGATGAGAGGGCCTGGCTCGCAATTTCTGTTCAAGTTCATCCCAAAGGTGTTTGATAAGGTTGAGGTCAGGGCTCTGAGCGGGCCAGTCAAGTTCTTCCACACTAAACTCATCCAATGTCTTAGTAAGCTGATGCATTAACATTTCCCTTCAGTGGAACTAAGGGGCCAACCCCAGAACAACAACCCCATAGCATTATACCTCCTCCACCAAACTTTACAGTTGGCACAATGCAGTCTGGCAGGAAACGTTCTCCCAGCATTTGCCAAACCCATACTTGTCCATCAGACTGCAACATAGAGAAGCGTGATTCTTCTCTCCACTCTCCAGAGTCCAGTGGCAATGTGCAATTGACCACTCCATCTGACACTTCTGGCATTGTGTTTGGTGATGCAGTTATTGAGTCAGCAGAGCGTTGGGGACTTTTATGCACTATTCTCCTCAGCACTCGGCGACCCAACTTAACTTTACATGGTCTGCCACTTCGTGGCTGAGTTGCTGTGGTTCATAAGCACTTCCACTTTGCATTTGTACTACTTACAGTTGATCTGAGGGAAATATGTCAATCTCAGCATTGCTTTTAAGTTTTATTTCAGCTTGCCCTATTACTCCATTTCTGGAAACCAATTACCTATTTATTTGAGTTTCTCCAGAGCTTTCAGATTTTTATATTGGTATTGTTTCATTTGGCAGTAATGCCAAGACCGGTGGTGGAGCAACACAGAACTCTACCACCATGTGACGAACCAGCAAGTGGTGGAGCAACACAGAGCCAACTGAGCGTGTATTCGCCAGTATTAATACACTTTTTGTAAAGAACAATATTACAAGTAACAGCTTACAGTTATTAATATTCAGCTTTTATATAGTGGACAACTATATAACCAAAGACCTTTTGGATAATTAACAATGATAACCCTAACTTTGTTAACGATTTACAAGTACGTTAGCTACTGATATGTGCTGTCATTTTTTCATGTTGTGAACATTTACTTATGTCATTTTTGGCAGAAACAAACTGTTTGTACTGTAATTTGTTAATCTTGATACACAGCATGCATTCATGTAGCTAATTGTTTGCATGATATAATGTAATAAGATTGGTAATATGATCTATTCACAATATTACAATTTTATAATGTAATTGCAGTGGGGTAACCATTATGAAGAAGCTATGCTATTAATAATGATTTACTAGCTATAAAACAGTGTTTTTCAGTTTCATCTCCTGTGTCAACATGAAGAAATGACAGTACACACTTTTAGTTATAGCATTTCTAACTCATTAATAAAGTAGGGCATCATTATTTTCAGTTTGTTTATGTCTTTGGTCATCATTTAAATTTGCATTCATGGTAGTAGAAAGATTCATGCACAGAGCTCAATTTCATTGTTTCATTTTATTTAATAGACTTTTCCTTCCCCTAATTAAACACAAAACCAAGCAAAGCAACTAACAGCCGACAGGATCTAACTTAGGCATGCTAACGCAATGAACTCTTAAATAAACACGGGAAGGTAGCAAACAGGCTAGGTAACTTGTAGACTATGACCATAAACACACGACAGACTAACAATGCTTCCAAAAGGAAAGAAAACACCAGGCAGGACTGGAAAACATTAGGCGGGACCAGAGGTCCGTTCTTCGAAGCTCGCTAACTCAGTTAGCCGGATTTGATTGTTGACAATTTGGATAGTTGGATAGTTGGGTTCTTCAACGCTCATCCTAGATTTGCTGCCCAAGCAAAATAGCTGTAAATTTAAGCCTGCTCGAGGGCAGGTTTATTTTATGTAAACAAGATTAAATTGCGACTATACGGTGAGGTGAAGTCAATAACAGCCATGGCTTGTCCGTTTTTACGAGAGCAACTAGTTGCGGAAGGTGCATGGATAATTCGCAGTTTTATAATTAATTGCGTGTTGCATGATATACAGGAATCTCGTTTTCTCTTGAGGGACTAATTTACCTAGTTAACTTGTTGGAACCACATGTTAAATGTTCAACTCGAATTCTGAATTTAACCACAGCCCAAACTGTGTGTATTGCCCTGCATCTTTTTTTGGGGGGGGTTGCAATTCTTTGCGAGTGGCACTTTTATTTACACAATTGGAGATGTGGGTAACTTGGGAAAAGTGCTGTCTGTCGTGCCATTCGCAAAGTTTACCTGGCGTTCAAGCTGTTTTTAGGGGCTTTTGTGGTATTTATATGCCATTGCAGGTACATAAAAATGTTTAAAAGAAGTTCATGCCATTATGACCATGCCAAAAAGGATGACTTGCATCCCCCAGGCTTCGCTAATGTTATAGGTGCCATAGACTGCACACACATCCCCATCAAGGTCCCACTAATAATTAAGAATGATTGTTGATCTTATTTTTACAATGCAATGTAGGCAATTGCACACTCAACTTAAATAGTTTTGAAAAACCATAATTCTTTATCCAAATTAGTCCTTCAAGGATTTCAATAGAATGTATTATTTATTATTTTTAATATACAACACCCAGAATAAAATTGTAGTTATTTCTGATATTGGCAAGGCCATTTACCAGCTGCAAAGGATTAAACTTGATATGGCACAGGTTTATTTGGAATAAATATTATATATATTATATAACCTATAATTCACATAGTGAATTATAGGTTACCTGCTAAAAGTTTTAAAACATTTGTCATATTTGTAAAGTTCAGGGGAAATAATCTTGGCTAAGTGTTTTCACATGGCTGGAAAGAAAAATAAGCTCTGCACAAGAACACATTTGACATGTTTCAGCACATTCTCTGAGTGTCACTTAAAGTCTTAGTCTGTCTGAATCCCCTAATAGATTTACATTGGTTCCAGGGCTGATAAAAATCTTCTTATGTGAAAATACAGTAGACCTGCATTATACAGTAATTGTTTTGAAGAGCAAGCAGGACGAGTGACAGTACAAATACTTTCATTCCTCCAGTAAGTACTTTTTTTGAGGGTCATCCGCATGGGTATCATGGGTATTAGAGCAAATGCAGGACTCTAGCCTGTAGTCTGTGTACTTTAGCTTCATGTACTAATTTAATGAGGTCTATGGAGACTCTAAACCTCTTTGAGCCAGTGTAAACACACTGTCTGCAATTTTACTACCACAGCTAAGATACCTACTATATAGTTTCTCAGCATAACAGCCATGTAGAGACCTAGAATAAAAAAAGATGATATCACCCAAGTAGACTAGATAGTATTTATGAAGATTTAGGGAATATATTTAAGACATTTAAGACATCTGATGCGTGCCTTGCAATTTGACATTGTTAAAATCCTCTACAGTCTTTGGGTCATTTGGAAGAATAGGGAGCTGGTAGGGCTAGGGACAACAGGCTGAGGTGAGCGTAGAAAAAAAGCTTGGATGTTCGAGCGTAAAAAGGCTGTTTGGTGAGATGAGTTGAAGGCGTGGAGGGCTCGAATATAACAAGCTGGAATTATGCTCGGGTGAGACGAATGATATAGAAATACGAGGAGACTCGTAACGACAATAGAATACTGCTTAATGCAGGAGCCAAAACCTAGTGAGTAACTCAACATGTAGTTTGTACTGGCAGCGGGCCGGTGGAACTGTGGCGCTTATGTAGGGCACTGATGAGTGTGATGGGGAACAGGTGCGTGTGGTTGGTGACTGAGGTGCTTAGTGACTGTAGATGCAGAGGGTGTGCTAGGGCCTGAGCTGGACAGGGTCAGGGCAGAACCCTGACAGTTTGAGAAGACTTAATGAGTTTATTAGTAACAATGTGTGAAGAGAATACAAAAAACTTATGTTGACATGTAGTTGCTTTTATTAAGAAGCTCCAAGTATTCTCCGATAGGTAAGGCTGATTTTGTCACATATGGACATCCCCAGGGGTTCAGAACCACAAATAAAATGTACTGTTTGAACATGTAACATAATATACAAGTAATCTGCATTATTGCTTCCGAAAATTGTCAAATATCAACCAAAATTTTTAATGTTTGATCCCTATATCAGTGTGATTGATCATTTAATCCTAAAATCTAAAATGAGATAAAATTCTGATCATATCAGATTATCCCCTGAAAAAATTTATAGTTTTTTCTATGCAATCATGAAAAACTATGTTTTTGTGGTCGAGAATTGGAAGGTTTATGCTTTACAGAAATACACAAACGGCTTCTGTATTTTATAATTCCGGAGATATAAATAGAAATGTAACAGGAGGGCTTTTCGACGCAAAATTGCCTCTAAGAGATTTCAGTCAAGATATGCAAGGCTTCTACTTTGCAGAAATACACAAACGACATGTCATTCTTTGCAGCTGACTGTCCCCTACAACATGTAAAGAACCGTAAGCTTCTATCTTTAACATTTCCGGAGATATGAATCAAAATGTAAAAGGTGCGTTTTTTTGTTTTTAGTGTTTTTGTGGTCGAGTTTTGGAAAACCGTAGGTTTATAGCTGTAAGCAATCTGGAGAAATGTAGTCGCAATGATTTTGCGTCAACCGATTTTGCGTCAACCGACTTAGAAGTTAACAATAAAAAAAGTATCATGACCTAGTATGGTATGTTATACTCTATGTCTGCAAGGACTGCATAGAATCAGCAGAATCTTTATTAGACACTCCTTGAGAGCCAAAAAAACCACAAGATTCTTTTAAAAAGCATCTAAGCAACTAAAATCTGTCCTAGTCCTTTTTCTGCTTTTCTTATTCAATGTTGTAAATTGTGCTTCCATTGGCTGTGGTACTGATGTTTAAGCAGTCAAAATTTTCCCAATAGCCCTTAATAATTTTGTTTACTTTTTTACTTTCTTTTTATAGCACTGACACGGTGGACATAGTAAGACATACCATTTACAAAGGGGGACAGTTTCCAATACATTCATATTTATAATCTAGTGGTTTTGTTGTCGTGTGTTGTGGTGGTGTTGTTGTTGTTGATGGGTTCTTTGATTAGTTACCATATGCTGAGCTCGGTGGGAAAACCCTGGTGATGTCAGTCTTCGACTACGACCGATTCTCCAAGCATGACATCATTGGAGAGGTTAAGATCCCCATGAACACCATAGACTTGGGACAGCCTATTGAAGAATGGAAGGATCTGGAAAGTGCTGACAAAGAGGAGGTATAATCTGAAGAAATGTCTTTTACATTGTAAAGCTATTTATACTTTAGGGATTCATCCATCTAATCAACTCTTGAGTTAATCAAATTGTTGGTTGGGGCTTTGCTCCATCAGAAGTAAACACAGCCACCCAGCTTTGCAAATGTTAATCTATTTTTTTATCTTTCCCTCTATGTTGTTGTTCTCTTTGTGCTTGCCCTCTCTGTCTATCCTCCATCTTCATGCAGCCTGAGAAGTTGGGCGACATCTGTATCTCTCTCCGTTACGTGCCTACCGCTGGCAAACTCACTGTCTGCATCCTGGAGGCAAAGAACCTCAAGAAGATGGACGTGGGTGGACTGTCTGGTATGTTAAGACCTCCACTGGACGTACAGTTTACTCTTGAGATTCTTAAAGGGTTCTTGAGAGGTTCTTTGCAGTGAGTGATTGTTCAATGTCGAACCATGTCTTCTCAAAGAACCTTTCTCTATATAGAACCCTTCTCTTCCAAATTGTTCTTTACAATGTTGAAGCAGTCCTTCGCTAGATGATTGTGGGTAATTATGACTTCCTGTTCTTTATGTTGCATTATTGCACTTCCTGTGTGGTATCTATGATTTTGTTGTTTTATTCTACCTGTATTGATGTCTGTGTGTTTATGCTCATGGGTTCTGTTGAAGTGGCTAGTCCGATTTCGTCAGTGAGAAGGGTCTGCAAGTATATGCGAGTTTATTTTTTTGGACTAACTTCATCATTTGACATGGTTGAATCAGGTTGAGACAACTGCCAGGTGAGAGTAATGAAGCATGACCAACACCATACTACAACACAGTTACATAAAGATGTTAGAAAGAGACAATCATCCCCATGCATACCATACAACAATGAATTATGATAACTCTGATAGGAAATATTTATTGTGCTGTTCAAAACTGTCTCAGTAAATAACTGGTAATTTATTGAACCTTTATTTAAGGTTCTTCATAGCACAATGAAGAACATAATCTACATAGCCCTAAAAAGTCACAAATAAAAAATCCACTTTTGGTACTATTTGGAGAGGTTTAAAAATGTTTACAGTCTAAAGTGGATGACTGTCTGTTAGGCCAAACCACTGGATGTAAAAGCAGATCATTTCAAACCAAGCAAGCATGTCAAGTAATTGCCATTAATTGAACAGCTCAGTGATGCAGTGTTTGACTTTTTTTTGCAGACATTGTGTTACTGTATGTTACATTAATGAGCTCTCCAGTAATTTCTCTAATTAGCAAGCAATTCATATCATGTCAAAATTTTACTCTACAGAAGTCAGTGTCAAATGAGAGATTGAATATCCATTGGCCTCTCTTTGCAGATCCTTATGTGAAGATTGCCTTGCTGCAGGGAGGCAAAAAACTGAAGAAAAAGAAGACCACAGTGAAGAAAAACACTCTGAATCCTTACTATAACGAGTCCTTCAGCTTTGAGATCCCAATGGACATGATGCAGGTATTGAACACTGTACACAATTTGTTAGCAAGGCATTTAGATTTTTGTATACTGTTTTCTGATGTTATTTATTGATCTATAGACCAACAAACACATTTAGCCTTTTTAGGCCTTGATGTTTTACCGCAAATGTTTTTGAATATAACATTTTGTTTTTGCATACCATTTTTGGAGCTAATGTTATTTATGCTAAAAGCGTGGTGTGATTATGGTGAGAGCACAATCACTTCTGCATATTAACATTGATCTCTTTCCTTTTTTTAGAAAATTTTGGTGGTGGTGACAGTGTTTGATTATGACAAGATTGGCAAGAATGACGCCATTGGGAAGATATTTGTGGGCAGCAAGGCGACGGGCCCTGGTCTGAAGCATTGGTCTGACATGCTCGCTAACCCCAGGCGTCCCATTGCCCAGTGGCATCCACTACAACAGGAAGAGGATGTAGATGCATCGCTAGCAGCTTTAAATGCAAAAAAGTAACTTAAATGGGCCTATTGAATACCAACTAACTCAAAAACCCTCCCTCCTCCATCACTGCATGAAGCTCATGAAATACACATGACCCAGTCATGTCTACTTGAAATGCCAAACAGAAATAAAGAATCGCCTAGAATATCAGCTTACTTATATGACCACATTTTCGGCTCCTCAGCATTTCACGTAGTGTAAAACAAGAGGGAGATTGAGTGGTTGATGGATGGAATGATCTGTGTTTCATTTCAACATGCCTTTTAGGAAAACGTGCTTACGTGCTGACAAATGAAACTCTGATAAAAGCTTACTGAAAGAGATGCTGGTCATGTTGCTTCTGCATTTTGTTTCTAGAACATTGTGCATGTTTTACACTCACTCTGCTCTCACCAAGCCATGCCTAAGCCATTCCCAATAGCATATACTGTATTTGGTTCTCAAACCCAGAAGTGTGCCATAGCTTGGAAAAAAGATTAGTAGTATGGGATTGTTCTTGCTGAAGGAAATGAACAATGCAATGAATTTTAGTTTTTCCAATTGCATTTTTAGCTATTATATTTCCATTTCCAAAACGTGGCAAGAATGTAAATTTACTTAACAGTTGATTATTGATCTATCATGATTCATGTCTCTGAGGTTATGTGCAGAGTTCTTTTAGAGTGACACACTGTCTGGGACCGGTCCATGGGTGCCTTTTTAATCAAAAGGTTTGTATACTTGGCTTTCAACATGCAGTGATGGGAACTGTATGCCTGGCAAAAGTCATAATAACACAGCGCAAAAAAAAACTGTAAATGTGTTACCACCCTTTTTGACCACTTGGATGTAAATGTAAGGGGCCTATACTATATGTGGCCAAAAATAATAATAATGAGGAATTCAAATGTGTTTGCAACACATACTGCAAACAGTATGTGTTGAAAACACATCTGACCTTTTAGGATTTGAATCAGGATTTGAATCTATCAAAGATAGAAAATGTTGTGAAAGTACCATTATAACTAATATTCTACTAAGACAGCATCACACCCTTAACATATGTGAATTTATTTTTGACACTGGTGCTGTCAAGGTCATAGGGGCATATGTTATATAATGGGACCATCTGCTTGTTTCAGCCATTGCTTGTGAATTGATAAAAATAAAACACTGCACATCTCTTAAATGACTGATACAAACATACTGGAGGGGATGTTTTCTCAGTTGAAATGTGTTTGCATGAAAGCCCAAAGTCTATTGCTCTTTGCTGAGGTAGGCTGTGGGTATTCATTTAATTCCGGGATGCTCACATTGTAATGATGAACCACTGATGCTCCCATTGTAATGATGAGCAACCGGTATATACAAATGCAGCACTTGCTTGAAACGAATTAGAGTTAAAGTTGGCATGACTTATGCTTTGTGCTTGATTTCATAACGATGGCGTTGGCTTTTGCATCACACACACAATTATCAACCACCAACTCAGTATGTAACCCTTACTGTACGATGCCAAAGTACTGAAACATTGTGGTTTTGTCCGCTGTTTTATCAAACCTGTTTTTCCCAAGGGCGTTGTTCGCTCAGACATCCTATGATTTTGATGTCCAAGAGGCCATGTATACTATTATCTTGCTGAATGTAGAGTGAAAGTTAGAATACTAAAAGGTCCATTGAAACGTTCTGTAGTTCGGCCTCCCTCTCTCTCTTCCTACTCAAAACATTAGGCATTGAGCAAATTTGTTAATACAGCATGTATCTATAAATAAAATATTGTAAATAGCAGCATGTTTTAAAGAGGAACCTTAATTATATTGTGTATGTGTGTTTGTGTCCAATGTCATTTTGATAATAAAATGGAGAGAAAAATATGCACTGACTGCACATTTCATGTATTTTCCCTTTAGGTTATGGGACTAAACATGTCTGAATAGGATATGTTTACAGATTATTTCTTATCAGGTATTCAAGTGTTGCTTTTTTTCTGTGTGTATTTAATAATTTATCAGACAATGCAGCATGCTTATTTTGGTATTTGTTAATTTTACTATCCATTCTGTGTACTGTGGTCAACCTTAAATATATAACTGCCTGTATACTGGGGCTACAAGTCTAAATGCAATATTACTAACATTTCCGCTTTCACTTGTACCTGTGTACATGTTTGTTGATGACCAGTATGTATTGCAAAAGGAGAACATTTACTTTGTCCTTAGCTTTGTAATGTTGAGAACTATAAGTGTTTACTTAGTTTATACTGCCAGAGATTGAAGTCATGTTGTATTATTGTTTTTATCCTGCGGTTTTGGGCAGATCAGTATTGAATGATTACTGAGTCAGATCATGGCACTATACAATACTAAACAATTTTGCCTCAAGATCATTGATATATATTTATCACTGTATAGAAGTCAAAACAAGGACTTGTAGCCTTTTTTAGTACCTCCATCCATTTTTGTATTCTGAGTTGTGTTCTGCTTGCTAGTTAAACATGTATTTTGGGTGAGTCCATAAACATAAGAAGTAAAGCCATAAAATATACACTGAAACACTAGAGCTCATCTGTGTAATCAAGGCTAAAAACGTATTTTAGATTTTTCTTACTTATCATATAAAACTGAATGGAGAAAGTAACATATCGGTTCATTCAGACGTTATTGTTTTCTTATGAAGGTATCATTTTCAATGATCTACTCAATATGTATATTAATATGTGAATAATATAACATTTCTTTCTCTATGTAGTCAACAGAACCAGCGTGGTTGGATTTTCACCTGAGAGTATGTGACATGTTGCTTAAATAGGTACTTAACATGATGATAGTGGTAATGTTTACCAACATTATTGGCATGAATTTGAGTTGATATTGTAAGACGTGCAATGTTTAAATTAGCATATAGAGCTGCTGAACAGTGCCAATATCACTCGATTGCAATCATTTTTCATATCTCACTACACATGCTCAAGACTCCCATTACAAGATTGGGTTTAACTATTGTACATTAATGTACTGTTCTTTCATATTTCATTCTATTCAGTATGCTTGGGTTGATTGATTTATAGTCTGTTTCTTGTATTTTGTGTATCGAGCACTGATCACCTTTCTGTTTGCTTTAACTATTTCAACTATTTGCAATAGGACCAATAGAGCCTGTGTTCATTTTACATTTCCTCTGTGAACCATAAGAAACTGAGTGATTTTGTGAAATAACTGCAATGCAGGCAACAAAATCCCTGTCTTCCCTGGGTCTATGGAACTCTTTTGAGCACGGGACGGACCCAAACAACGCAAAGCTACATTCGCAATGCAATACTGCCGACCTTGCTGCTTTAAAAAGAATAGATGGTTCCTCTTTATTCATAATGTTTTAAACCTCAATTGCCATCATAACATAAGACTTCCAAATAACAGTATCTCTCTTTCTCCTCTTCTCACTCTCCTAAATCAACAACATGGACCAGGGAAATGCTTGAGCTCGACTCTTGTTCCTGTCTCGTTGTAGAGGTGTGCGTATGTGTGTGTGTTTCGGTAGTAGTGTCTTTTGTGGATTGCATGCTTTATTTCCCTATCAAGTACCATGTTGTTGTCCAAGACTCCAACTTGTCCATTTCTTGTATCCATCAATTAAATGTGATATTATGAACCTCAAGGAAATCAAAACATGGATATCTTCAGACATATCTATACAGTATGTTAACATAATAATAAAGGTCTTTTAAGTAAAATTGTCTTGCATTGTTACATTTTGAAGTTAGTCTGGATTAACTAGTCTGGATTAAAGAAATGCTGTGTGTGCCAACCCTTAAATTATTTTAATATACTGCAGGTCTCTGAAATAAGATGCATTACCACAGATGTCCAGGTGATGACAGTCTTCATTAGAAATGCCATGCTGGACAATCTGTATCTGTAATAATGTATACGGACTGATGCAGTAGGGGTTTTAAACATTTTAAATGTAAAATTGTGGTAACACATTCATAACACATCAAGTTGTAAACCAGTTTTTAGTTTAAATCGTTCAAGACATTCATACAGTATGATTCGGTGGAGTGATTATAATATTTAATAGAACTTCACAAATAATACAAATGTGCAATTGTGCGGTGTGTGAATACTATTTGTATGAAATACAACCTTCGTTTAAAGACCAAGGGGAGAAAGGTGAAATTAGTGAATTCATGTTGGCTCATGTTTAATATCTGTATGCTTTGAATCTGGCAGTGGGAGTATGACATGGCATATAAAGCCTGTGCCGTCCCCTCTTTTCTTCTCTCTCACTTAGACAGCTTACTGATGACCCGGATTAATGCTCCGTTTTCATCCTTCAATCTCTGGTTTTCATTCTTCAACTCTGTCTGGACCTGTGTAGGACAACAGAAAACAAAAAAAAAACATGGAAGGGCAACGGTTGAGGTTAGAGAATGCTTAAGGAAAAGCTAAGAATGTAATTATGGTTGATATAGTGTCACAGAACACATTACAATGACCCCCCTAAAGTGTTCCAACTTTATTGAGAACTCTCATTATAAAACGGCAAGAGTTTGTTGACATGAAACACAACAGACGCTTGTGGTAGTGCTGAATACGGGCAAATACCAATGGCTCACACACTTGATGAATATCAAATCACACATTCCACAGCCAATGGAGCATAATGGTGTCAAATCTGTGACTAACGATGTCGGTATAGAATACCACACAGTTTACAATTTGTCACGGTTTGCTTATTCCCTACATAATGCATTGCTTTTGACCAGAAAGCTGTGCATAACACAGGGAATTTAGTAACAAAACGCTATAGTACCGATTCACGTCCCAGGGCCTCTCCTGGTAGTCCCTGTTCTTTTCAACAGCTTAGTCCTGTCTGTCTGCAGGGCAGCTTTGGGATATCTAGGCCTCCTGCAGAGAGTGTTTTGCCAATATGTTTTGTCGTGGCTGTGGCTCTGTTCAGTCTATTGAAGATGTTCTCAATCGGGACAAGAACAGGCTTTAAACCACAAGAAAAGCGCATGGTTTGGTCAGACCTTGAACATGTCAGTATCAATTCAGTAAATTCACCGTTACTGCAACTGGGCAGATACCTTCACTTCATCTTCCATGTTTGAAATCTTCTTCTGAAGGGCACATGTTTCCTACAGGGAAATGACACATCGCTCAATGAGACTGAATACCATAGGGCTTCCAGCCTGACATACAACCCACTGCATTAAACTTATCTTGTACCAAGCCAATGTACCTTAGGAATAATGCACAGACAAACATCTAGTGATATGAACCTCTCACCCGTTTTTCTGTCTCAAGCACGGACCTATCACTAGACCTCTCAGTCACTGTCATCTTTCTCTGCAATGGAAAAATCCATGGATAAATTGCAAGCATGAGAACAGCACAATTACTTACACCAAAGTAATTTCAAGTATTTAAACTGAGAAAGCAACCACAGCCATTTTGAATTTAGGATTAATGTTTATTATGGAACAATTTTGTTTGGCAGAGGAATACTATTTAGGGGTAATCACCTGTTTGACTCTCTGCAGCTGAGTCTGAACCAAAACCAACTCCTGTTTGCTGCCCTGTAGTCGGGATTTGAGTCTTTCATTTGTAGACATGGCCTCCTCGTACATCTGCAATTAACACAATCCCACACCAGACACAAAATAACACAACATGTTACAGCATTTTATGGGTTTACTTCAGACAGTATGTAACCTGATCTCCACAGAATATCAGCAGTAGCAGATAGGTTTCTTTAACCCTGCATAATAAGAACCATGTAATACTGCAGAAATCATGACATAACAGGTAATTACCTACCTAATCCAGAATGCGGCTTTAAGATAGTGTTAGTAAGTGTTGCCTTACAGGTTACCTTCTTATAGTCTGTACATCCAGCTTCCTCCTCTGCCTTTTTCCGAGCTGCCATTCGGTTTTCTCTGCGAGCATCATAGGTCTCTCTGTCGTAAGCTCCAGATGAGTCCAGTCTTAAGGCAAAATAGTACAGCTGTTCTAAAATAATGCTCTTGTTTACAGACCAAAACATCTCTTTTGTCTTGTAATTGAAATTGGATTAAAGCATCTTACCTGGACACTATTTCATGCTGAAAAAATTAAAGAGAAGATATGTCATTCACAAAATAACTAAACCCTGTTACATCTATTGATTAACCTTAAAGGTCTAAGGTCTTCTTGGCATTTAAAATCTGCCTGTCACTCCCTTGACCCTTTGACCTCTCAGGGGGTCATCCTTTATAGTAGAATGATGTCCATTATATTGTGGATTCTTAAAAACCTTAACTAGAAGAAGGATGAATAGATAACATTGTTTCAGAATACTTAATGAGTATATTATTGAAAATGTGTGAAGAGAATATAAAAAAATGTATGTTGACATGTAGTTGTTTTTGTTGAGAAGCACATAGTATCCTCCAACAGGTAGGGCTTTTTATTTCACACTTGGACATCCCCAGAGTTTCAAAACCACTACAAATTGTTTATTGTTTGCAAATGTAACATAATATGCCAAAAACCTGCATTATTGCTTCCGAAAACTCTAAAATATCAGTGATGGAACATTTTATACAAAAATCAAAGATTAGATTAAATTCTGATCAGATTAACCCCTGAAAAAATGTCGTTTTTTAATGCAATCATGATACAGTGTTTTTGTGGTCGAGATTTGGAAAGGTTCTGCTTTACAGAAATACACAAACAACATGTAATTCTTTGCAAGACAGTCCCCTACATCATGGAAAAAACTGTAGGCTTCTATATTTAATAATTCCGGAGATATGAATAGAAATTTAACAGGTGCGCTTTTTAGTTTTTTATGATAGTGTTTTTGTGGTCAAGATTTGGAAGACTTCTCCTTTACGGAACACTGTCCCCTACAACGTGGAAAAAAAACGTTGGGTTTTCATCCTTAAACAATCTGGAGATATGAATAGAAATGTAACGTGTGTGCTCTTTGACGCAAAGGTTAAGGTTAAGGTAACAAAATGTTGGAAAATAAGTGAATACTTTCCGGACGCACTGTATGGTCTTGACATTGTTTTGCCTACTATGATCGGATTAAATAGTACAGAATCACAACCTTAAGGCCATGGATTTGTACATAACCTCTGTGGGATTCCAACTCACAACCTTGGTGTTGGTAGCGTGAGCCACAAAATACTACTGCATTGCCTATGTACTATACAATACTGTCATAAACAGGACATGATTGTTACAGCTGCTCGGCGTGGCGCTGTCTGCTCTCTGCCTCTCCGGTGCTCCGCCCTGCCTGCGCACTAACTGCCGGTAGGAGTTGATGGCAGCAGTGCACCTTTGACACACCTGCACGTCATCACTCATCACTCTCCCCATTATTTAGGTTTCTTATATTTCACCCACCCCATACGGGTTATTGTGTTTTTAGTAGAATGCTATGTTAACCGTGTGGTGCTGCAAATATCTCATATAGTGTAAGTGTAAACATTGTCTTTCTTTCTTTTGTTTTGTCTCTCACATTTTCCTCACCCCTCACAATGATTGCATCCGCAGTAGTACCACAACTGGTAACTACACGGCAAAACATAAGGAAACACATAAATAAAAACATTGGATCTCAATATATAAAACTAAATATATAAGAGATCAAAATCTTTACTGTAAATTGTGTAAATCATTAAAAAATAATGAAATGTATTTTAACAGTCAATGCAAATCAAAACCACCAACTGAAAATCTGAATAAACAATTGAATTAACAGGATGCATGAATATCATCACCGTCATCATAATGTGACTTAGTGGTGTGTATTGCCCCCACGTGCCTGTATACACTCCCGACAACGTCTGGGGATGCTCCGGATGAGATTGCGGATGGTGTCCTGGGGGATCTCCTCCCAGACCTGGATCATGGAATCAGTGAGCTCCTAGACAGTACGTGGCACTACTTGGTGGCATTGGATGCTTCGATACATAACGTCCTAGTGGTTTTCCATTGGACTCAGGTCTAGGGAACCTGAGGTCCAGTCAAACCTTCATGTTACGACACATATGGATGTGCCATCCTGATGGAGCTGGACTACCTGTGCAACCCTAATAAGGTAAAGGTACCGCATCATGCTACCAGTTGTGATCTGGACACTACCAAAATGCAAAAGTAGAGAATAATCAGTCAGTAAGGATTTGGAGAGAGTAATAGGCTGTGGCCACTACCGGCAAAACCATTAAATCTAGGAATTGTGAATCAATGTCACCTGTTGTGGTGCCAATTAAAGTGAAATCTGATGTCCTGGAGAGGCAACGGCAAGACAACCCCCCACGAAAAATTATTTTGCAGGTCGTGGCCACAGACAATTGCTCTTTTGTTATACTTCCTGACAGATTTTTCTCTAGTTTTGCACTTTGCCAGGGTCCTCACCACTATTAATGGCAGCCCATTCCGGATGCAGTAGATGTAGTCCAGCTCCTCCAGGATGGCACATCCATATGTGCCATTGCAAGAAGGTTAGCTTTGTCTACCAGTACAGTCTCAAGAGCATGGAGGAGATACCAGATGGCGGGCCATTACACATGGAGAGCAAGACAGGGCTGTAGAAGGGCATCAACACCGGTATCCTCTAATATATTTAAAAACGTTTGTATGTTCATTGAGACCGGATTTCAGTGTTCCCTTGAAAGTTTTGAGCAGTGTATATGAATTTGATAGCGTTTTCTATTACAGACAACAGTCTTTAAGTTGCTCTACTAATTTAAGAATCTGCCATGGTTAAAAATCCTCGGTTCACCCTGCATGTGTCCGGCCTCCATGCTTTAACATTACAGGATCATCCCAGTTCCAATGATTTGTTTGGATAGGCTGTTACTTATCAGTAGCATTAGGAAAGGGAGCATCACTGGTACAGTTTGAAAAGAAGAAACCTCTGTAAGACACTGGCCAATAGACCTGAAGGTCTTTATCTGGCATGCTTTTTCATCCTCCCCTTTAGGCTGGATCAAGTGTAGCACCCACCCTAGTGCTGCTGCAGCTGTAAAAGCACCAGAAAATACATTTCAAAAGTGGCCTGGAACAGACCATAAGGCAAGTCTTTGCCATTTCATCACTTCATCCACATTTTCATAGCGATGTTATGCAAAACTTCAATGCCAAATATTCACACCTATTGCATTTAGAGTTGTCATGTTGCATCCACTTTTCAAATGTCGACATGACAAAAACCCTTTAACTTAACATTTGCAGTTTGGTTTGCACTTTCACATGTTAAATTTGAACATCAGAACACTGCTTGTGAGTGTAGCCCAGGTGAACAGTAGTAATAACTTGACATTTTAAGTATCACCACATATATAGCCACATGCTATGTTATAGACATCTGCAAATCTATGTCACTGGTAAAAGCTTTGTTCACACCACAGGCCATGATTAATGCTTAAATCAGTTATTTTTCTGAAATGCATTCTGTCCAATCTGCAAGTTTTTAAGTGATGTCACTAAATCGATGGAGGACCACACAGTTTGTGTAATGAATGCACTCAAAGAAACAGAGAGATGGTTGAATCCAAGCTCAGAGCACAGAATATCAAAATCCCCCCCAAAAACAGGCTGGCACATAGTAGTAGGGCAGGCATTTTTAATATCCTAATTGGACATACTGTATCTGCATCACAGCTTTGACATCAACCCTACATAAACTGATCAATCAGACAAATGTGTGCTAATACACAAAATATTTGGGCAGGGGATTACATAATAAAAATGTATTGTATTGTATTGTATTGAATCTCATTGTGGTCTGTGCATATATGTGAATAAAATGTGGTGTACCAACACTAATTGCTTCGGGAGTCACTGTTCTACCAATCTGGAATATTTTATGATTAACTGCAGACCCTTTTACCTGCCTCGGGAGTTTACGTCCATTGTTGTTACCGCAGCCTACATTCCACCTGATGCTAATGCTGAGCTAGCAATGAAAGAACTGCAGGCTGCTATTAGCGAACAAAAAACGCCACACCCCAATGCCGCTATGATTGTTGCTGGAGATTTCAACCCCCCTCCCCCACCAGGGTCAGTCTGATCACCTTTCACAGCTCGTGCTCCCTAAGTATTTACCCATCATCATCAAAGTGTGGCCTGACGGGTAGGACTCATCACTATAGCACCAGTTTCAACACATAGATTGGAGTCTGTTTACCACTCAGGTTCCCACTGACACCTGCATCAACAATGTCACCACCCATAAACAAATAAAGACCGTCCCCAACCAGAAGCCTTGGATTAACAAAGAGGTCCAACTGCTGCTAAAGGCACAAATGCTGCTTTCAGATCCGAAGATACAGAGGCCTACAACTTATCCAGGGCCAACCAAAAATGGGCATCAAAATGGCCAAACATTTAGTAGCCATCCACAACAACTCTGACCCTTGAAGCATGTGTCAGGGCCTTCAAGCCAGCATTGACTACCGACATGAACACCTATGCCGGCTTCAACAGGGATAACAAAGACACAGCCATAAACGTAGATGTCTCCACAACTCTTCACTCTGCTCTGACCCACCTGGACAAAACCAACAAATAAGTAAGGATGCTGTTAATAAACTTCAGCTCAGCATTTAACATGGTCACCCCCTCTAGACTAGTTACCAAACTCCATGACCTCATGACCTTGTGATCAGCTCCTCTCAACTGGACTCTGGATTTCTTACCAACAGATCCCAGTCTGTCAGGTTAGACAACCTCATCTCCTCCACCCTGACCACTGGTGTCCCACATGGCTGTGTGCTTAGCCCACTCTTGTACTTTCTCTTCACCCATGACTGCGTCTCGGTACACAGCTCCAACACCCTCGTCAAGTTTGCGGACGAGGGTGGTCTGATCAGTGACAACAATGAGGCAGCCAACTGAGAGCTGCGTGAACATTGTAAACAAATTGTTATTTGTTATAAGCAAAATGTTATTATTACTATAGTGCTGTCATATTCCTATTCTTAAAATTATGAGCCCTTGCACTCAATCACTTACCAGGGGACGTCAATTAAGTCTGTGAGGGTTCTGGGCGAAAAGGCTTAGGGGGACATAGGGATTGGGATAGGGATAGGCATTATAATGTTGCTGCATATAATTGATTGGAATGACTCCTCTGTAGTTTTGTTTATAGTTCACAAGATGTTATAATATATATGTTTTTTTTTATAGATTCCCAGCCCTAATCTCTCTCTCTATATATATATTTATATATATATATATAAATATGTATATCAATTAAATGTATAAAAAAATAATGCAGTGTAAATGTAATTTCATGTAGTTTATTGTAACATTAGTAATAATTAATTTATACTTGACTTGTGGCTTCTAAAGTGGTTTATACAAAACTCATGCTTTTCCAGGTTTGCGGGGTAAAGTCAACTTAATGAAGTCAAATACTTTTCAAACTAGTTTTAATGTGATCACATGGTGGTTCATACAGAGAGGACAGCTCCAAGATGAAAGACACAGTTACATCGCATACAGCCAACTTTATACCTTCACACAGGTAGACGCCTCCCTTCACCTGAATCAGCCAATCTGAGGCACTGGTGGGAAAACTCAACCAAGAACAAAGGCTCCTTACATTCTCTCAAAACCACGTAATCAATAAAAAAAATGGAGGATGTAATCGATAAACAAAATGGATGACCTAACCAATGTTTACACACATATATAGGCACATTAAACTTATGCAAATAAATAATTATGCACTTATCAATCGGGCCTATAGATTGGCAGAATACAATTTATCCTCTACACTTCCTCAGGTCTTCTGAACAAACCAGTACATTCTATCTTCTTATTAATTCAACAAACAGTGCATTTTCCCATTCCTAATGTTTTGGCTCGATCTATTTATTCTGATTCATCAGTATCATAAAGAGTCTAAATGTAAATGCGAAGAGTAATTCACAGCTTTCTTGTGCATACACTAATGATGCACACAACTACACATGCCTAATTGTAAAACAGATGTGAAGCCCTTTTTCCAAATACTGTTAGTACCCCTAAAATACTCTGTCAAATACCCACACTGTCTAAGTAGCATTTGAGTACATAACAATAACAACTTGAGTCAGTTTTCAAATATTTAGGGCCTGCACCTTTTTCTTTACTTTACTTTACTTTTACTTTACTTAAAAGTTAAAAAGTCAAAGAAGTATGGTTCATTAATTTAATATTAAATTGAAATACAGATTTAATAAATGTATTTAATAAAGGCTTTTATCAGGACAAACTTTTTAACTTTAAATTGCTCTTTCTTAATTTAAAAACATTGATTAAGTCTAAATTTTACTCCTCCTCATCAAATGCTGCTGCATTTTCAGAGCATGCGTATTTTTATTACTACCCAGTTGTTTCTGGAATATTTGTTTACATAATTGAGTAATGAGCTGAATTTCTGTAGCTAATGTTTTGTGCATTGCTAAAATATTTTTTAACATGAATTTCTATTTGCAGTATACAAGATGTGTATACTTAAAATGTTTATGTAAATTTTTTCTTGCATATTTATGTTTCCAATGAAGGCTTTACACCATTACACTGACCAGGCATGTGCCTATCTGCAGTAAACATCTTGGGATGAAATCTAACACTCACATCAAGAGAAGGAAACAGTCACATGTACTAACTAAGACCCAGAGATGAAACTAAACACATCCAAAAAAGGTAATAACTATGGCAGTGGCTTAGCCTAGGAATCTTGACAGTTATTGCCTCTTAAAGGATTGGAGGCAGGGGATAGACTTGGTTTCTTAAAGAGACAACCCAGTAAAACATTTAATGTTGGTGCTTTAACATGATGCTTGTTTAATTTTTTCTTGCCAGATTTTCTTTATTAAAATATTGGAGGTTATTTCAGCTAGAATGAAATGTAAATATGAAAGGATATACATTTGACAGAATGTGGGTGAGATCCTGACCTCTGATCTCAGGCTGCATTTGTCAGCCTTTTTCCTTTTCCATATGACTAGGGAACCATGACTGACGACACATTGTCTGGCAATTGCAAAGGTTCAGTGGAATGCAAGAGTGAAGGCATGTAACATTGTTTAAAAAAGATCACTGAACCTTGGCAAATGCCAATGACTGTTCAGCTGTGTGGGTTATACAGCTGTGGCCAAAAGTTTTGAGAATGAGTATTGGTTTACACTAAGTTTGCTGCTGCAGTGTTTTTAGACCTTTTTGCCAGATGTTACTATAGCATACTGAAGTATAATGCAAAGAGTCAATATTTGCAGTGTTTACCCTTTTTCTTCAAGACCTCTGCATTTGGGCCTGGCATGCTGTGAGTTTGTTAGAATTTGTAGGTTTTTGTTTATCGACCTGCCTCTTGAGGATTGACCACAAGTTCTCATTGGAATTAAATTTGGTTGAGTTTCCTGGCCATGGACCCAAAATGTCAATGTTTTGTTTCCCAAGCCGCTAAGTTAGCACTTTTGCCTTATGTCAAGGTGCTCCATCATGCTGGAAAAGGCATTTTTCTTGACCAACTGTTCTTGGATGGTTTGGAGAAGTTGCTCTCGGAAGATGTTTTAGTACTATTCTTTATTCATGGCTGTGTTGCTAGGCAAAATTGTGAGTGAGCTCACTCCCTTGACTGTTCTCAGGATGCTTTACTGGACACAGGACGGTATCGCTCCCCTTATCTTCCCCGGACAGGTTTTTTTTTCAGATGCCCCAAACAATAGTAAGGGGATTCATCAGAGGAAATTACTTTATCCCAGTCCTCAGCAGTCCAATCCCTGTACCTTTTGCAAAATGTCAGTCTGTCCCTGATGTTTTTTCTGGAGAAAAGTGGCTTCTTCACTGCCCTTCTTGACAGCAGGCTATCCTAAAAAGGTCTTTGCCTTACTGTGCATGCCGATGCACTCACACCTGCCGGCTGCAATTTCTGAGCAAGCGCTGCTCTAGTGGTGCCCCCATCCTGCAACTGAATCAACTTTAGTAGAACCTATTTGGGGTGCCTTGAAGTCTTCTTCACAACAACTGAACCTCTTCTTGATGTTCTTGAAGGCCCGATAAACGGTAGATTTAGGTGCAATCTTACTAGCAGCAATATTTGTAATCATAGAGGAATAGTTCCCTTCAGACATCAACATACTCTCAGTATGTTCTCTGTCTGTAACAACACGGATAGCTCTCTCTCTTTTATTAAAGTGTGTGTGTTGCAAGCCATGTCACATTCTCTTTAATAAGGCTTGACGTTCAACTCTTGAAATCCTGCATTCGATCAAGGAATCTGGCAATGGTAAAAGAAAAACCTGCTCTATGATGTGTCAGTACAGCCTTCCAGCACTGACCAACCCAGTCAAGAATAACCCCCTAAAATATCCAAACCCTAGGCACTTCTGTAGATCTGAAAGAGAATTTAACATCCACCTGGTTCTCTAGCAGGCTTAGGGTTAGTGTAAAATTTCCATTCATTACACTATTATCTAGTAGTTACAGTTTAAAACCTTTGGCCAAATTGTAAGGACTAAGGTTAGTTCTTGGGCCAGGCCAGTATTCATCAGTGCTCCGGTTTTGTGCAGTAAATGTAACCAGGCTTTCCTGAAAAGCCAGCTTCAGTTATCCTCTCATTCCAGCTCAGGTGAACTCTGTATTAGGACTTGTCTATATTGCTTTTCTACCCGCAGCTACCTTTTTTGTTATATTAACCTAATGTTTTAAATAATAATTGTTGCTACCAACATATAATTTAACCCAAACATTTGCTTAGGGCACAGATCTGATGTTCTAGAGAGAAATATGTATTGACTGCACTAGGCCATGAATTGTTTTGTTAGACTTCTATTTTAACTCCCTAATTCTTCTTTATAATTTGTGTTGTGTGAGACAGAATTTAATCTGCATCCATTTTTGGAATATTTTAGCAACCTTTTGTTGCTAAATGTGTTTTGGGGAAATGTAAGAGACTACATTTCCATAAACATTTACCTGGCTAAATAGGCAAGCAACCTTCATGGTACTGGTAATCCCCAGTTCTACCCAGAATCTGTTAGCTCACTTCTTAAACGTGGTCCTCCTTCTCTATAAGATCCCATAGAGGACTTCCTGTCTGCTGACTAGCTCTTCCCAAGTGGAAAATGTAAGCTTCTCCCACTGGACCAGTGAACGAATAAACATTGTGTCTGTTCCCATACAAGCAAGTACTCAAACACTTGCTCACTCAGTCTCTCTCTCTCTTTCTCTCAAAGTTCCTGTGTCACTGTTTGAATAAACAGTTCAGATCTTTTTTTCTATTTCTTGGCTGGCTCGTGTGCAGGAACGTGCTATAGTGTCTTCTCCGAATTATCCAAATAGAAATGCATCTCACACAAAAGGTTTTTAACTTTTTCATTCCATCAGATAATATCTCCAATGCCAATCTGAGTATTGTGTCATTAGTAGATTTACTCTAGAGAGAAATGCTTTGAGCCAAATTCTGAGGCAACTTTCAAAATAGCACAGAGCTAATGATGTCATGGAAACTCTGGGACTTATTTGACCCATCACATGGATTTTATGTTGAATCTGTATACTGGACTATTGGGCCTTAAAGCAGGATAGAGTACCCTGTGTATCTGTGATGTGTGTTACAAGGTACATTAAATTGTCAAAACTGCCAATGCTAAAATGTCATTTTCCTTTATTCCATGGTACCCCTTCTAGCCACCATTTCTCACCTAGTGTCATAGAAGGTTTAGTATTAAATTCAATTACAAAGAAATATGTTTTATCCATAAAACATATATAGTAGTAAAATACATTCTAAATTCACTTAAAGCAGGCACTCATATTCAGAAGAATTTATAGCCGCAAATTAGGTTGTTTTTTTATATTAAGACCAGAAAACTTTGTTCAATGCTTCTAGGATACTTCATGTTACTAAGCTATCCTGGAAGGCTCTATACCAATCATGATACGTGAAAGTCAAGCATGGCACTGTCTATAATCCACTGTTTCAGTACATAGTAATGTTTACACCTGGCATTTCCTTGCTATTGTCCATAAACAACATGAGTAATCTGCACTTACTTTGAGGTTTTTGGAGGTCTGCGAAGGTGTAATTGGAGAAGACTCAGACAGTGGCTTTCTTGGGCGTGACTGGTCTTTTGCATTGCGAGGGGACAGAAGAGACATCCCTGCAGGTTATTCTCCACTGCATGGAGTTCAAGTGTGTTCCAGTATTATGGTGCCGCAGTGCAAGTAGTGTGATTCCAGAAGACTACTGCATTAACAATCCACTGACAAGTCCCTGTAATATGAAGGAAGCGGGTGAATGGGCTGAGCCGGAGGTATTTTCAAACTAACCGAGCACTAGCTTAACAAAAATAGCTAGAGCTGGGAGAGAAGTCTTCAAGTGATTTATCTTTTGTTGCAATGAGTTGAGGGTAAGTGAGCAGCAGAAGTGTGGTCCTCAGATTAGGGAGCTGAGTATGAAGTCAAATAGTGGGCGGTACTGTGGATGGGGATGTGGAGGGACAGTGCCAGGGACCTGACATAATTCTGGTCATCAGCAGAACACTCGCTGGATGGGTCAATCAACAAAAACAATAACATCAACTCCTTGCACGCATCTTTTGTTCTTCAGGAAAGTTATTTCTCCGTCCCTCTCTTTCACAATCTCACTTAGTGTTTTGCACTATTTCTCTTCCTCAGTCTCTCCAACTTTCAACTCTCAACTATCTAGTCTCTCAACTATCTCTCTAATCAGCCATTGGTCTCAGATGTGTACTAATATGGATGTGTTGGACACTGTTTTTCTTTATAAAGGTCATTATTACATTAGCCGAAAACAGCTGCATGTATTCCCACCTTAGTATAGGCATGTAATGGAACAGCTGTTTTTTATGTAGTTATATTTCAATGATTTCCAACATTGACCAGCAGAGGTCCTCTCACTACCACAAACCCCACAGTGTACTATATAATGTCAATGAGGCGATCCGTTCAACCTCAAAGAGACTATTTGAGTGCTGGAGAGGGGGTGGAGATAATTACAGTAACAGGAAGTGTGGTTTGGCTGGGGCTTGTGATCCATATTTTTGTTGATAACTGCTTCCTTAATGAGTTAGTGGTCAGTGTGTAAAAACAAACTCTGACATGTAGACATCTTATTTACTTATCATAAAGACGAAATATATTTATGTTATAAAGAGGATTTGAGCGATTAAATTGCTTACAACCAATCACAATAATTTGAAGTGATAGTCAGTCATCATAGCGTAATCACAAATTTTTTCCGCAAAGACAGTTTTTCTCAACAGGGGAGGTACTGTCCCCTAGTGGGCGTTCAGAGGACAACAGGGGCCCTGAAAGCAATATTTTTAAAAGGGGGGCGTTGAGGTGCTTTTGGTTTGCGTGTGATTTAAGACGAGTGTACACCGAAGACTCACCACAATACTAGCTTAATGTTTCAACTACTTGCACTGTGGTCTGCAACATTAAAACGGTGTGTCATAAATGTTCTTCTATTCAGTGCTTGTCAGCTTTTTGTGGCACAGCTTCTGTGCTGCCTTCACGAGAACGAGGCGTTATAGTCTCATCTATAAAATGTCACCCACATGGCAAATAATTTATTTTGCCCTTAAAAGCGTTAATTTCTCTAAGGGGTACACCATGAATGACTTGCTATCGCAGTGGTTACTTATTTACAAGAGGGATATTCCGCTGTCGGACATCCCCTGAAATCAACTTAAAACACTATTCAATACAAGTGGCTTTGTTCACATGAGTGCCATACAACTTTGTCAAACATATGAACACAAACTAGCCTAAACAATAAAACAAACAATATTCTACAACCAGATACCTGCCACCTCGCGAGAGGATCACAGCAACGCAAACAACTGACTTGATTTCAGCTGAGACACTGCTGCCACTTTAAACTCTTCATTAAACATTGACATCATTCCTCTTTAGTTAGTCTATGAATAAAATTGTATTTAAAAAAAACGGAACATGAAACACAGGGTTTCCGCGGGTCCTTAAATAGTATTAAATTAATTTATCTATATAAAAGTCCATGAAGTCTTTAATCGTCTTATATTCTAAGGTCTTAAAAAAGTTCTGTTTGCATTGCAAAGAGGTGACACAAAACATTTGTGGTTTGTGAATAGATTTTAGCCCTACTAACGTGCAGAGAAATTACTATTTAATTCATAATATTAGATGTCAACAACATAGCAAATTGACCGGTGTAACATTTCTCGTGTAATGTTTTTGGTGTTGCCCAGTGTCAAAACTTGAGATCAGTGTAAAACTACATCAAAGAGTGTCATTTTTTTTAAACAATCCTCTACGACTCTTTTCAGTTGGGAAATGGCCGAGTTGAGTGTGTGTGATGACAGAGGGTAAGTTCTTCAATTAAATTGTATACACTTCTAGCTAAAGTGGTTATTGTTGATGTGTTGAGGATTAATGCGCAATGTAGTAGCTAGATGTGGAGTAAATACTAGCCTGGCCTATGTCTATATCTCTAGTCCCCAATGAGGTCAGGCATACATTTTCAATCCATGAAAAGGATGTTATTTTACAAGATGACACTGGTGTGGAGGTAGATGAGGATGTATTCATTGACCTGCTGGAGGAGAGATCACATGATATTCTTCCAGGCTAGTGTTGCGATATACCAAGTTCAGGAGTTTATTTGTAGAGTATCCTTCACTTTAGTGCAGAATTATAACAAATTGAGCTATCTTAAACATAATGTATAATCTACCACTTCTAACTTTTGAAAATGTGAATCAGAATATGATTTTAAAATGAATTAATTCAAACTGGCATGCAGCTCATTTGAAATGTTTGAATGTGCTTTAAAGTGTCTTTTATTTGTAATTCCAGAATGTTGCAGAAGTCTTCAATATGTTAAGAGCTAGAGTATCCACGGACTACCGTGTTGATCTGGCACTGATTGAACCAAACACAGGGATTAAATAGGGGGCAGATGGGACTGATGGGAAAAAGGTGTGTGTACTTGGCAGGGGACTGGTGTCGGTAGTTGCAGGTAAGTGACGCTAGGGGGGGTGCTTGTGCTGACAGACTGATGGTAAGGCCACTAGAGGGGATGATTGTGCAGATGAAATGATGGGTCAGGGCGGAGACCTGACAGGATTCCTCTTGTAGCTCACTAACTGACACACTTTCAGTGTCCTCTGAGACCACGATATGGTGAGACTTTTGAGGCAAAACAGGTGATTCCGTTAAAACTTATAATTTAATAATATTACAAACACCACATCAAACAGGGTGCCAGTTCGAGTGGAACCTCTGAAACTGAGGGCATTGGAGGACCTACAGCTCATAAAGCCACATGGATCCAGATGGAGCAGCAGAGGGTGACCAATCCAAGGAAGCAATATCATTTCTGAATCATTGTACAGACAAGGACCATATGTTTGAGAAGATGCAAGTAACGTTTAAGCACAGGCAGCAGCTCATCCATGATGCAGTCAAGTCCAACATGGTGCTTTTCAGTTTTTCCACAATTTCTTGACACTAAAGGATTGGTAAGATATAGATAATAGCATAATGTGAAGAAGAAAAGCTATGGGAAGGGTGTGGTGTAAAGGAGCAATAATATTTATATGTTGATTCATATTTTTTACAGGTACATCAAGACTTTAACATAAAATTTGGCACAGAAACAGCTTCCAGACTTCTTGAACAATGGAACGGTCTAAAACCCAAGGTCATTTCAATGGCAAAAACGCTTAATTCCAGCTTTCTTGCAGCTGCCCAGAGCCACAGACAAAACAAAGAACCTGAATGGCAAGGTAAATATATATTTTTTTCTTCTAAGGATTGCGTTCAATGTTTTGTCTGCTATATGGAATGTTTCTTTTTGATGTTGATCTACATTCCTTTTTTGTTCATGCTTTTGGCAGAATGGGACAGCGACATGACCTCTATTCTACTTCTGGCCTACCTTTTGCCACCTTCAGCTGGTGGTAGGAACATGTCAACCAAGATAAGCATCCAGGAAGCTTTGAACTTAATTTTGCAGTTTCACAAGTTTTTTGTATTGTGTACAATTCAATAATAATGATATTGTCAGGATTCCACCCTGACCTGTTCAGATCTGGTCCCACTGCACCCTCTGGTGGCCTATGTGCGCAGTGCGCCTCTCCATTTCACCCCTCCCAGTCATCAAGCACACACACCTGTCCCTCGTCAGCTCATTATCACCCCTACTTAGCTTCCTGGTTTTCGACCCCTCATTGTCGATTCAAACCAAGTACTACGCCAGTTTTCTCCAGGCCACGTATTTAGTTAGTAGACCGCTACTTTACTTCGTAGAGTTTGGCTCTTAAGCCCTTTTTGTTGTTTTCCCTAGCACTGAAGTCAGTTTCTAGGAATTACCAACCTGACCGTGTTGCCTCACTCAGTTTACGAGTGAAGCATTATAAACGGCTTTTCCACTCCTCCACTTCACGGATTCCCCTGAATCCTTTGTTGTGCATTTGTGTCCCTACCTACACTCTGTTCCTCTCGGACCTTACAGATATAGCTGCAAGCAGCAATTTGGGTTACTCCAAAAAAGTGGGGACAATTGGAAAATTGACAGACATGTGTACCGCACACATACGCAAAATGCGGAAGCGTAAAAGCAAACAGGCAGGAGGAGCTGAACCATGAACCCAGGGTTTACAAGCGGTACACTCTAACCACTGCGGCACAATTAATAATTTGGCCATTTTGGAATGTTTGGTATTTTCCTAACTGAAAATGTACATGGAAGAGGGTTAGAATTATCTTCTGACAAAATAAAGCATATAGCAACGTAGTAACCCTAATAATATTAAATAATAAAATATTGAAAGTCCACTGAGTAGTCTAAAGTGTTTGATTGAGACATCTGGACAAACATTTGAAAATACAAGGAAGCGGGAACTAAGCAAAATAATGCAGAAAAGTTCAAATTGACAGAAACAAAGAAACCCTGAGCACAATGCAATTGCCTAAGACAAACCTATTAGAGTATTGACTAATTACACACACCCATTAGATTGCTAATTTTCATATCAGGTGATTTTAGATGAATGTTTTAAACATTGTACTTTTAATAGATCCTTGTCCAGCCTATTGTGTAGTAGGGAGATGATTGAAAATGAAGGTTAGGCTATAAAAGTATAACGCATTCTATAGGTTATATTATGCATTATTTTTTCTGCCACTTGTATTCCGTGTTTGTTTAGTTTGTTTTTAAATTGGTGGAACATGTTTGATGTTCTTACTTTGTTCTTTTAAATGCCACTTGTTTTATTTAGTGATATTTGTGTTTTGGGAGCAGATTGATTTATTAGGAAATTTAAAACGCAACATGAACATTGGCCATAAATCAACAGTATGCGCAAGAAAATCTCCTTGACATTGCCAGTTCAGTTGCCAAAGTCATTTTGACTTTATATTTTCTTCCTTGCTATTTGTATTATTCCACCAATATTTCCCCACTGCAAGGTTGAGCGCGATATAGAAAAAGGGTATAAAACCAAACCAGACCGGTGTCTTTACACATTGTAGTTACTGCAATCGTTACACCCTCATCTAAAAACGGGAGCAACACTGAAACAAAACACTTTGACAAGATAAAACAGACACCCAAAAGTTTTGGCCTTGACTTTGGATCCGTACTAGCGACCATTACGTGTCATTAAATACGTCCCTGTCTGTAGACTCATGGGCAAATCCTGCCCCGCCAACGCTTTAGGGGGGTAACAATGGCTCTGCGCTTCTAGTGTTAATTGTTTGTCTATAAAGTTCCCAGAAAAATTGCAGAGTCCTTTAAATCTTTTAATCTGTTCATCCAGTTCTGGCATGGTGTTTCCTTAAAAATCCCGACCAGCTTCCAATCCGCTGGTTGTGGTTGCTGGATCCATATACAGTGCATCCGGAATGTATTCACAGCTCTTCACTTTTCCCACATTTTGTTATGTTACAGTCGTATTCCAAAATGGATTCAATTAAAACAAATTCTCACACTTCTACACACAATACATCCTTCAGATGTTTCTACAAATTGGAGTCTATCTGTAGTAAATTCAGTTGATTGGACATGATTTGGAAAGGCAAACAGCTGTCTATATGAGGTCCCACAGTTGTCAGTGCATGTCAGAGCACAAACCAAGACATGAAGTCCAAGGAATTGACTGTAGACCATCGAGACAGGATTGTATGAATTACTGAAAATAGTATTGTTGGAGGTTGAAACCAGGCAAACTTGAAATTGAAGTGGAATTTGGCAGCAGATTTTGTACAATCTGCCATTGTACACTTTGTTGTCTTCCATTGACAATACATTGCCTACCCCTTAAATCTAAACGCAACCGTTTGAGGGGTTCCGAGTGTCATAGAAAGCTATGTTTTGGATATGTTCTCTGTGGGGTGGTCAAGTTATTCCCATACGGTCCGCAGCCTCCTGCGTCCACCATACGTCCCTAGTGACCCCCGACATTTGTTACAAAGGACTCCCATTTAAATACTTTGCCAACTCCTAAAATGTCGATGCGATTGTTTAAGGGTTAGGGTTTATCTACTCTAATTATTGCCTACACCACCTTTATCACCTCTCTACATGTTTTCTACCACACTGCATCACATATCGTCTACCGCTGATCTCCATCTCTAATGCTGCTCTATATCTCCTGTACCGTTCCTCAGATTCTCCTCGAATCCTATCCTCATCGTTGAGAGGTTGTGCTTTTCTGCCTTGCTAGGTCATTCATTTCAACATTCCTCTAAGATTTGAATCCAAAATTGCCTGTATATGAAATGCACACTTCCTGATAAGACTTTTGTCTAAGTGTGAATTTGTGCTGCCTTGAATAAAAGTTGAATTTGCTTGTTGTTTATTCCATTTTGACCTGGACATTTCTTGCAGAAAATCTTCATTTTGGCTGATTGCGGCAGGTGGAATGGGTTGGGGTTGACTCCGGCAGTTCTTCGCTCAGACCTCCGCAGCGCCACAGGTAGAGGCACCCCCTCATTTTCACTCCCATCCCCTTCAGTCTCCAACAACACCACCGGTGCAGCACAAGATAAACCCATGGCTACCAAACTTCCCACCTCCCGTGGTAAACTTTGAAAAAACGTCTGTAAGAACTAAAAAAATTTCACATCCATCCGAAGAAGGCTCCAGAACTGTAAAATCCATTGCGATGACCTCCAATGGCCTAGAGGCCAACAAACACCCCAAAGCAGTCACCACTCTAGGCTGCGGAGCCTTGGACAAAATGCACCAGTTGCAAGATTTGCAATGCGCCTCCACATCTTTTAACAGATTGGGCCAGTAAACCCGTCATCGAACCAGATTAAAGGCTCTCTCGATTCCCTGGTGTCCATGGCCATCATGCATACGTGTCAGCACCTCTTTCTGCAGGGCCTCTGGTAGCACCAACTGCCTCATCTGCCCTTCTTTTGGATTGTGCCGCAGCCGATACAAGACCCCTTCAGAGATCACCATTCTTTCCCACTGTTTTAATATCATCAATGTATTTGAATCTTCCGTCATCCTCTCAGCTCGACTCAGCTTTTGGCCCCTTGCCCAGTACTTCCAAAAAGCAGAGATGACCGGATCATTCTGCTGCAGTGCCCTCAACACCTATGCACTATAGATGGGAAAAATGGTAGTAGATGTGGCGCCCGCAACAACAGGGTCAGTTACCTCACAGGAAGTGATCTGGTGTGGGGTAGAGAGAACCTGGCGTGTTGCCTGAAAATCCCGACCCACTTCATCCTCAGAGGACGGGACGGGCATGTACCGTCGTGACAACGCATCTGCCGCTGTATTCTGACTCCCTGGACGATAAAATATCTGGAAATCAAACCTAGCCAGGTCAGACACCCAGAGCTGCTCCACAGCCCCCAACTTTGCAGTCCTAAGGTGGCACAATGGATTATTATCAGTGAACACAGTGAACCTGCTCCCCATCAGATACTCACGGAACTTATCAGTGACGGCCCACTTCAATCCACGCAGCTCAAGCTTCATGGCACTGTAGCTTTCCATATTTCTCTCTGAGCCCCGGAGCCCTCTGCTGGCATAAGCAACTGGTCTCCGCTGGCCGTTGAGCTCTTGGGAAAGGACAGCTCCTAACCCTTGGTGACTAGCATCAATCTCCAGAAAAAATGGCGTTGCAAAGGCAACATACCCCAACACAGGAGCAGAGACCAATCTATGCTTCAAGGCCTGAAAAGCACTCTCACATGCCGAATCCCAGTGGTGATGTAGCACTTGAGCAGGTAAGACAGTTTTTTTTCTTTCCGTAGAGCCGGCTGAACTAACAGCAATAGTGGCAACATTTCTCACAAACCTCCTATAGAAGCGGCAGCGGCGGTGGCTCCGCAGGGGGCGGCAGCGGCGGAGGCCTTGCAGGGGGCGGCTCCGCAGGGGGCGGCAGCGGCGGTGGCCTTGCAGGGGGCGGC
>JACXGK010002582.1:0-53044 GCA_016801125.1 Novumbra hubbsi | reverse complement strand
AGGAACAATGATCAATAAATGGTAAATTCTTTACAAATAAATGGTAAATTATTTGTTTATAATTAATGTATTCATGTAAACTAAATCTATTTCTGAAACATCCATAAACAAATATACAGTGGTCTAACAACATATTAGTTCATTTTTATTGATATACAAAAAAATAAATTTCCTCTGATTGTCAAGTGTGACGCCACACAACAAATCAAAAAATATAAACAATGTACATGTCTGCTAAGATTACAAATGCATAATTCACATTCACAATTTGGACATCTTCTGACAAAATAAAGCAATCATGATGATGTGGCTCTTTCACAAGAAATTAAGAAATCAGTTGGAAAAAAAAATTGACCATGTTCCACCACAGAAACAGAGCAGTTCCTAAGAATTTTGAAGGGATTTTTTTTTTTTGTTGTTTTTTGACAAATTTAAATAATTCTAAATTAGGTTTCAGGACCTTACTGCCTAAAGTCTGGCTCTGAAATATATATCACAAGGCTTTTTTCTGTTTGTTTTGTCACGAAGGAAAATGCATGCTTAATTGGATTCAGGACATGTGTCTGATTTGCCCAGTGAAGAAAATTGCATTTTGTTGCCCTGAAAAGCAATTCGGCTATAGCACTGGAAATGTCCCTGCTGCCAGGTGAAGTGCAGTCTAACTGCGTATAAGGCAGTTAAGCAGACAATATGTTTCTGTACATATGAGCTGGCATCCAGTCCGGAACCGATTGTCCAGATACTTTTAGTGCCCTTAAATGTGGTAACAATGCACAAAATATTATATTTCAATAGTTCATCTGATAAAGAGAAAAGAGAAAACAACTCTAAAATAAAGAAGTTAGCACTCTGATTCATTGCTCAATTTGAATTTTGCTGATTGTCCAAATATTTATGGACTATTTATGCATTGTAAATGGGACAACATGGCAGGCTATGTGATTGGACAGAAATTCAAAAAAGAAATATTGCAAACATAAAATATCATTAGAAAAGGAGAGAGCTAATTGACGAGTGAGCCAAAACCTTAAAGCACCAGAGGAGTGAATCCCATAAAAGATCTGTCATCTTTTTACCTAACAGTACATTAATCATGTCCAACTGTGATCTTTTATCTGACTCCTCGCTCTTTTTCTATTACAGTGTCTCTGTTCCACCCCAGCCCCTTCCCCACTCCATGCTCACACCATGACAGAGAAGTAGGAGGTTTTCTCACTCTCAGCTGAGACGAAAGATACAGTGGACCTTCGTGTCCTCCTATGTCCTACCAATCCCTCCATATCTGGACAGAACCTCTGGCCCAGTAGCCCCTTACACATCTTGGCCAGCTCCTTCCTAAATTTGACACCCACAAAGCCATACAGCAGGGGATTCAGGGCGCAGTGTGACAGCCCCAGACTCTCAGACACTAGGATACCGATGTCCACCGTACGGCCAAACTGGCAGGCCCCGCTAATCACATCCAATTTCTGCAGGCTGTCCACCAACTGAAAGGCGTTGTAGGGTGCCCAGCAGAGAATGAACACGGACACCAAAGAGGCAATGAGGCGCAGGGACTTCCTCTTCTGTCGTCGGGAAGCATTGCACAAGGACCGGAAGATACGGATGTAGCAGTACAGCATGACCAGCAACGGGAGCCCAAAGCCCAGCACCAAGTTGACCAGCGGCAGGCCCACCCGCCACTGGACCGTGCTGTGGGGGAACACCGTCTGGCACACCCACTGGGACTGAACCCCCAAGCCCACAGAGTGGCCCACATTCACCCCCACCACCTGTCTGAAGGTGATGTCCACCCCGCTCAGCCCAAGGCACACCGTCCAGATCAGGGCGCATGCGATATGGGCATGGCAGGTGTTGCGCCTCCAGCCGCTGCTGACAGCGTGGACGATGGCCAGGTAGCGGTCAAAGCTGATGCAGGCCAGGAAAAGGATGCCGCTGTAGCGGTTCAGAGAGAACAGCGCTCCGGAGACCTTGCAGACCGCTGTGCCAAACACCCACTGGTAGGCCCATTGGAAAGCGAACAGGGGCAGCGTGAAGGCCAGCAGGAGGTCAGATATGGCCAGGTGGAGAAGAAAGGTGTCGGTGAGGGAGAAGGAGCAACCACCGCCCGTCTGGGTGATGCGATAGCGCCTCACCACGCACAGCACCAGAACGTTACCCACCAGTGCCAGCACAAACACCAGGCTGTAGACGACAGGGGAGTAGCTTTGGGTGAAGTCCATGATGCCCTCTTGGTTGCAGGGTTCTGACATGGACGAGTTTGTGTCAGGTGGGGAGCTATAGTCGCCTTCATAAATCTGGAGACACAGCAGAGGGAGAGGAACAGAGGTTAGCTAGTTAGAACAACCTATAGAGCTTGAACAACTGTGAGACTGGCGGTTATGGATGAAGCAAATCTTGGAAACAGTAGAACCTCCAAAACTGGCTTAATATATGAATAAATCAATTAACACAAATCTTTAGCAATTTACTTTGCAGAAATATATCGCAAGGGTTTTAATAGTGCTAACATATGGTGTGTTAGAAGCCATCTACATCTTTTTCCCACTCTCAGTGATCACATTCTGCAAGAAGTGCTCTATCGGCACTATAAAGGCAGGCATAAACAACTTTGACCGGCTGCTCCACGTGGCGCTGCATGCCCTCTTCTCTGGCGTTCCACCTCGCCAGCGTACTAACTGCCGGCAGGAGACTGTGGCAGCAGGGCCATTTTTTGCCAAAGTTCTCTGGTCTCTGTGAAATCTGAATGCTTCTACATCTCCCACCAGCTATATCCTGCCTCCCCCTTCAGATTTGGCATTGATTTGGAAGTGCCCCAATCCCACAGCTGAATCAACTTTAGAAGACGGTCCTGGTGCTTTTCTGTACTTTTTTGGGTGTTCTGAAGCCTTCTTCACAACAATTGAACCTTCTCTCCTTGTTCTAGATGATCCGATAAATGGTAGATATAGATGCAATCTCAATAGCAGCAATATCCTTGCCTGGGAAGTACTTTTTGTGCAAAGCAATGATGACTGCATGTGTTTCCTTGCAAGGAAGAACAATGATTTCAAGCCCCACCCTCCTTAAAAGCTTCCAGTCCGTTGTTCTAACTCAATCAGCATGACAACACTCTCACCTGTGTCAACAAGAGGATCACTGATGATGTCAGCGGGTCCTTTTGTGTCAAGGCTGAAATGCAGTGGAAATAGTTTTTTGGGGGATTAACTTTATTTTCATTGCAACTAGGGACTTTGCAATTAATTGCAATTTATCTGATCACTCTTCATGACATTCTGGAGTATATGCAAATTGCCATCATATAAACCGAGGCAGTAGACTTTGTGAAAATTGATATTTGTGTCATTCTCAAAACTTTTAGCCGCGGCTGTAGATTCTTCTGTGACCACATACTAGACACTTTTATCTATTTAAACATGCCTTTCATGGACATGAGTAGTATAAACTTTAGAGAGATCAAGTGAAACAATACTTTGGTTTACTGGTGACCTTACACAGAAATAAACTGGGAAGTACATCTAGTGTACCCTACCGTCAAAAGCCTTTTCTGCTATTTCATCAGTTCTGTTTGTTTGCCTGTTTGAGTTTGTCTAGTCCACTTTCCCCAAGTGTTTTTTCCTTCTCGTCCCGCATTCCTGTGTTTTTCTTTGCCTGTGCCCCCTTTTTTTCCCATCCATCGCTCCGCGCCACGCGTTTGGGTCCTTCTCCTTGTTACCCACCAGCCAGTCCTGACACCCCGAGACAATCACATTGCCCCCACCTTGCTTGAAAGATGGTGTCAAGCACTCCTCCAGCATATTTTCATTTGGTCTGCGTCACACAAATTATCTTCATTGTGATCCGAACACCTCAAAAATAGATTTATCTGTCTATTAAATTTTTTTCTAACCTTCCATTCCAGTGTCTGTGTTCTTTTGCAAGTTTGTGCTGTTGTGTGAAGGGAGTAGAACAAGTTTCTTGGCAATTTCCCCTCAGGAATAGCCTTTATTGCTCAAGTCAAGTATAGACTGAAAGTTTGTTGTTTCTGACCATTTTGAGCCTGTAAACCAACAACTGCTACAACAGGGCCAGTTGTATTGCTTCCTTAATCAGTTAAGTTAACACATTTTGTTCATTGAACAATGAAAGAATTTCACATGATTTGTGCCTTTTATTACAAATTGCGGGTTGGATAAATATTATAGTAGTTTACTTAAATATGTGATACAAAAATAAGACCTTCCTGTAGGGTTCACAAACTTTCAAACAGCACTGAATGTGGAATAATCAAAAATACTTGTGAAATGACATTTCCCAATCAGTATTTCCAAACAAATGTATGAATTCCAAACCGATTTACAATTGTGTCACAAATGTCATCATATCAAATTATCTTTTTGAAATGTATTTTGTTATTTGTTGAAAATGCATAAAACCAATATTAGGCAATTGTTGTTTCCGTCCATATGCCTCAAAGTTTATATTTTAAATGTATTTCCTTCCATATGCTTTTCAATTATGGACATAAAGAACCACACAAATCAGCCCATTATGGTGTACAGATTAAAATGTAATTTCTCAGCTAAACATGTTAATATAGGACAGCTACATTCATCTACATTCGTCAGCATGCGGGATACCAAGACTGTTACTCACATAGTAATCTGTAGTTGTCATGATGTGACCCATTATTTCAGAGCACCTGAAACACCTACACAAGCTCCTTGTAGTCAGTCCCTCGTTCCTCACCTCTCTTCTTACACTATGAAGCAACCAAAAAGAAGAAGTGAAAAATTCAGGAACTGAATCCTGTCATATTTTAGGTGATGAGGATCTATTCAAATATAGCTTAACCATTAAACATTTTTAGGACTACTGAAATTCAGAAAATACTATTTTATACCGACCTTTTTTGGCAGAATTACAGTGCATCCCTTTTTCCACATGTTGTTATGTTACAGCCATATTGCAAAACGAATAGAATTATTTTTTTTCTATACTATAACGTAAAACTTTATAATGATAATGTAAACATTTTTTTTATATATATATATACAATTTTCAGGGAAATTTTAATCGACAATAGCAGTAATTTGCAATAGCAGTGAGACAGGTGGCTATATCCAGGGGCAGTGGCATAAATATAATCGGGGAAAATATATTAAATTACTTCGGCACATCAAATAACAAGTCTCAGTCTCTAGCTCGTATTCTTGGCGTAACTGTTGGACCTAGTCTATGTTTACTACTTTGCAGATTGTATTTGTGTGACAGTTGCTCCGGGTGGCGCTGCGTGCCCTCCCTCTCCGGCGCTCCACCTCGCTGGTGTACTAACTGCCAACAGGAGACGGTGACAGCCGGGCACCCCACACACAAACAGCTGCACCTCATCACCAATCACTATGTTTGCACCCGCCCCTCACGGGTTATTGTGGTTGTTTTGCAGTGCGTAAAGAATATCCTTTTTTCCCCCTCTCCCTATTCGCTTGCCTGCCGTCGCACCTCACAATTTGTTTATGTGCAGTGCAACAGCCCAAGAGAAAACCAATAAGAACTAAGTGAAAAGCGTTGAAAGTGTAAACGTCGTGAGCATGTGCTGAGACAAGTCATTTCCTCTCAGTGTCGAGTTGAGGACAGACAGACCGATGTCCACATACAGATTCTCATACCAATGGAAAACTGTAAACGTGCCCAATCAGGGGAAGTGAAATCTATTTTGCAAGAGTCGATTTTTAATGTTTTGTACTGTGGTTGTATTCTGTTTGACCACCGTCTATTGTGGTAAAAACAGTAAAACCTTGGGTTTGTTTGTAAATATTAATATTGTGTTGGATGGATGGATAGAATAAGTAAAACCCCTTACCATTACTCTGGCATTACTGTCTCATCCTTTTACATCCTTTTAGCTAATTCTGTTTTTCAGGCTTTAGTGTTTATGCACCTTGCAGTCCAGCCTACATCATAAAGATTGTGTTGGTCATCTGCTGTAGAGGTATTCTTAGATTTCATGTAACGTGTGTAGATGCATTATGTTAGACACAGAAGCTTTCGGTTTTGCTCAATATATTATTTTACTATTATTTAAAAGACATTCAATTGGAAGACAACAAGACAACCTACAGTGCGGAATAAATAAAGCACTAAATAAAAAATGTAAATACTGATCAACCGAAAAAAGGAAAATCAACATAAAATAATACTTTATATAGCATGTCAAATATATATGTTTGAAAACTTCAGCTGGTCAGATGTGTTTATTTATTTAAGTTTTGTCTTTATCTTGCATTTAATTAAAATGTGTATTTTTTATTTTATTTAATTACAGTTGCGGACATCTTATCGCTGTCAAAACCATTAAGCTGATGTGAATCAAGAACCAGGCTACAAATAGACTATACTGAAAACAACCTTTATTTCATAAAAAAAATATTGTTATTTAAATAGTTCAGTTTTTTGTAGGTAAACCATTTTTTTTAAATGAACATTAAAAATGTGTACATTTACTGTATTTCCGATAAACTTTATGTGATTCTTTCTAAGTGACCCCAAATTATTTAACGGTAGCCGATGTTGATCACGGGAGTCCTTAAGATAATACACCTACTTGTTAAGAGAGCATTTGTTTGAGTAAGGTAGTAATGTGTTAGGGTAATGTGTTGGGGGAAAGATGCCCCTCCCCCTCTTGCCACAATCAATGTCGAAGTGCATGAGTCAACTGTCTGAAAGAGAACAGATGTTAGGAAGGAAAAAACATGTATCCTGCAACAGAACAATGTTTCAAAACACTCAAGCAATGCTACAACAGAATGTCTCAAAAGGAATAAATAGAGTTTAATCTCATATTAGATTAAGATTTCATAGTACCATTTAGCTTTGTCTTGAAAATCTTTTGCACATTGCAAATCCTAATCATTTTCAACAAATTATTTTACACCACAATTGGCTGTTTTGGATTCCCTTAAATATCTCAACTGTTGCAGCAGAACCAAAAAGAAAAAAATGTCTGGGCATTACACGTCACACTTTCAAGCAACTAGACAAAAGCATCTGCAAAATATAGAGTAACACTCCATGTTTGGAAATATATTAAAGTTACAAATCTTTACTGTACATCAGGGGTGGGCAAACTACGGCCAGAGGGCCAAATGCGGCCTGCGAGGCTGTCCCATCCGGCCCACGGAATGTAATAAAATTATTTTGAGTCAGAATTTTAACTATTTACACCTTATATGGGATCTTCTGTACATATGTAATGTATGTTTTAACTTTTGCCCTTTTCTGGCCTCCAAATCAATTATGATTAACAAATTACAAAAACAAATGTGGCCCTCCATTTCATTTCAAAATCCTGATGTGGCCCCCGAGCCAAAATATTTGCCCACCCCTGCTGTACATTGTGTAATTGGTTTAGAACAAAATTACGGAACCACCGCAAATGGAAACCAAATTTACCAACCGATTGAGGGAAATATTTCAACTCAAACCAAAAATCTAAGTAAACAATTGAAAACACAGGCTGCTCTAACTAAACTGAATTTTGGTACTGTCCAATAGCCGTAAACTTCTCATGTGTCATGGTATCAAATTAGAAATGAATATACAGAATGTGTTGCTAGCTGATTTGAGAGACTGTGCTCTTTCAATGGAAAACAAGATTCTGCTTTTGGATAAAACATATTTTTTTTAAAGCTACAGCTGAATCTAAGGATTCACTACAGTTATCTAAATTATTTCATAAAGCATAATAACAAATTGACCACTGACAGGTGATGTAAATCACACTGATCTTGTCATCATGGCATCAGTAGGTGGGATATTTTAGGCAGCAAGTGAACATCATGAGCGGACACGTCTCACTGATGCACGTAGGGAATGAAGGCTGGCCTGTGTGGTGATTCAACAGACAAGTTACTGTAGCACAAATGCTAAAAAAGTAACTGCTGCCATTCATGTGGATGTTACTTTGACACGTAGCACCTACCTAAGCATTAATGCAGACGATGTACACCCTTTCATGGATACGGAATGGATGGATGGCACTGGCCTCTTTCAGCAGGATAATGTGCCCTGCCACAAAGCAGAAATGGTTCAGGAATAGTTTGAGGAACACAACAACGAGTTCAAGGTGTTGGCCTCTAAATTCCCCAGAACTCAATCCAATCGAGCATCTATGGGATGTGCTGGACAAACACGTCAGATGCATGGAGGCCCCACCTAGCAACAGGACTTAAAGTCTCTGCTGCTAACGTCTTGGTGCCAGATAACACAGCACACCTTCAGAGGTCTAGTGGAGTCCATCCCTCCAGGGGTCAGGGCTGTTTTGGGGGCAAAATGGGGACCTACACAATATTAGGCTGGTGGACATAATGATATGGCTGATCGGTGTACATGAACTGGGAGAGAATAGAAATGAAATTAGGTTAGACTGATGGGAACAAACTTTGTAAAACACATATACAGTGGAAGAAAAACTAATATTTTTCCCACTGACAAAGAAATTATCAGTCTATAATTTTAATGGTAGATTTATTTTGAACAGCGAGAGACGGATTAACAGCAACAGAAAACGCTAATCCAGAAAACACATTTCAGTGAACATGACTTAGTACTTTGTGGCAAAACCCTTGTTCAGATGTTTCTTGTAGTTGGCCACCAGGTTTGCACACATCTCAGGAAGGATTTTGTCCCACTCCTCTTTGCAGATCCACTCCAAATCATTAAGGTTTCGAGGCTGAAACCTTCAGCTCCATCCACAGATATTCTATGGGATTAAGTTCTGGAGTCTGGCTAGGCCCCTCCAGGACCTTGATGTGCTTCTTGTTGTCCTTACAGATTTTAACTGTAATGTCATGAGTTTTTTCTAAAGTATGGAATGATGCCTATGTTGTACTACTCAAAGCTGTGGTCTGTTTTACATTTTTGCTATGTAAAATAAAAAGCATACAAATATAAAATAAATACAAAATTAGATAAATAGCATATACATTGCATTCATGCAGTACTAATACATGGCATTTTTGTGGTTTATACTGTCTGAAGAATGGCTATTGTGAAACGTTATACATTAGCATCTGTAACGTTCTCCACTATCTATGATGCTGTGTGTTGGTTTGTGTGTGTTCTGTTAGTTTTTTTCAGTCTGCACAGGTGACGTCAATCAAGATCATCTCCCTCCCTGGTTCCGGTTTCCATCATCCAATCATTTCCTACCATCCTTTAAGAGACCTGCAATCACCATCCCAGCTCTGTCCTATTCTCGTCTCTAGTCTATTCTCGTCTCTAGTCTATCCTTGTCTCTTGTCTGGTCTCTGGTGTCTGCATTTGGGTCATGCTAGTTTGTTTGGGCTTGTGGAATAGATTGTAGCGTCTTAGTAGAGAATGGGGATTTTGGTTGGTGATTTGTTGTGGTACCTGTTCTATTTAAGTTTTTGTATTAGTCTTTATTGGTTTTCACCCTGGTGTCCTTTTGTTTTAATTATATCTCACTGTTTGTTTGGTCCCAAGGGGGAAGGGGACCACACCTTGGGAGTGTGTAGGCAAGACATTTCCCGTAGGAGTTAATTATCCATAAACACTAGGTAAGATCATTTATCAGAATAGCCAGGGCAGTAATTGTTTCATTATGTACGTTTTGGTTAGGGGGTTTATTAGTTTTACTTTCTTTGCTTTGGTACCGCCCAGCCAGTTTCTCCACTTTTACCGTGTTTGTTTGGTTGTGGGTTAATAAATTCCTTCTCCTCTCTTGCACCTCACGACCCCATACATTCATTTCTGTCTGTCCCTCGGTGGTCATGTGCAGCGGACCATTGTGCTCCTTTTTCAAAAAGGCCCGCAAAACGCATCAGTATGTCCTGTGTAAAGCTAGGCAATGAGAGGACATATTTCAGGCCAGAGGAAAAAAGGCAAAAGAATGTTGGGCAGTAATACAACACTGTTTCCAAAAAAGTAGGCATGCTGAGTAAAATTTTAAGAAACCACAGAATGCAATGATTTGTAAATAATAATAGGGGCAACAAATGACTGGAAAAGTTGAGTAATGCAAAAAAAAAACTGGTGGAACATCTCACTACTAATTATGTTAATTTGCAACAGGTCAGTAACATGATTGGGTATATAAAGAGCATCCCAGATTGGATGAGCCTTTCACTATGTGAAAGACTGCGCTGGTAAATAGTGCCAGAAAACCATTTCTCAATGTAAAATTGCAAAGAGCTTGGAGATCTCATCATCTACTGTACATAAAATAATTAAAAGATTTAGAGAATCCGGAGAAATCTCTGTACGCAAGGAACAAGGCCAAAAACCATCTTTGATCCCTCAGGCGGCACTACATTATAAACAGACACAACAGAAATCTCTACATGGGCTCAAGAACACTTTCGAAACCATTGTATGTGAACACAGTACTTCGCTGCATCCACAAGTGCAAGTTAAAATTCTACCATGCAAAGAAAAAAACATAAATAAAATTATATGGTCATTTAAAATAAAAATATATTTTGGGGAATCATGGATCCCAGAGTGACCATCTAGCTTCTTATCAGTGCACAATTCAAAAGCCAGCATCCGTGATGGTATAGGGGTGCATATGGCATGGGTGACTTGCAAATCTGTAAAGGCACCATTAATTCTGAACACTTTACAGGTTACAGTGGGGCAAAAAACTATTTAGTCAGCCACCAATTGTGCAAGTTCTCCCACTGAAAAAGAAGAGAGAGGCCTGAAATCTTCATCACAGGTACACTTTAACTATGACAGGCAAAATGAGGAAAAAAAATCCAGCAAATCACATTGTAGGATATTTTATGAATTTATTTGCAAATTATGGTGGAAAATAAATATTTGGTCAATAACAAAACTTAATCTCAATACTTTGTTGTATACCCTTTGTTGGCAATGACAGCAGTCAAACGTTTTCTGTAAGTCTTCACAAGGTTGTCACACACTGTTGCTGGTATTTTGGCCCATTCCTCCACTCCTCTAGAGCAGTAATGTGTATCAACACCGATGTATGGAGAAACAGGCAAAAGTCCCCATACACCAGTCAGATGTGTTTGACAAAAGGTTACGTTTTGGTCAGTGAACCTTCCTCAGAACATATCTCCACAAACACTAGTGGGACAGATAAGACCACACAGAGGCTTTTAGCAAAAACCTATTAACAATTATTTAGAGGGAGAATGAAACAGACCACCTGTTGCTTCCCTAAATACGGTTACTTACAAAGGTTTTGATATAAGCTTTGACCTCATCATTAAATGAGCAATCACCTAATTTTGGGGCAAATTGAACTCTAGAATAACACTTATGAACATCTTAGGTTTTGCAATTCCCCATCTAGCTTTAGTTCAGACCTGCTGGTCTTGAGTTGCCTCACCCAACTATGACTTCTTAAAGAGACTGCACACAACAAAAGGAAAACCTTGGCTGATGCATTCATCATAAAACACACACCTTAAAATGACCAAATAAAGAGATCAGCCCTACTGATAGCAACAACCCAATAAAGAGGTGAAACGTGAAATGCCTGAAACGTCTACGCCTTAAACACAAACATCTTACATTTCTCTTTATGGGTTGTTTCTATCGTTCCATAAGGACGGACAAGACGCAATTACTTTCGCCATTATGGCACAGTCACCGTGTGGATGTGATGTCACCACGGGTATAAGAACAAACAGCCCCTGTGGCACTCCCATTTTAAACCCTCCACCAGGATATCTAAGGCCCAAGTGAAGACCGACAAGGATTGAGCAGAAGCAGGTAAGAGGAAGGATAAAACCATTGCAGCTGTAGACCGTATATTGGAATGTGATTATTGAATGGTATCAATGTCTGGGTGTCAACGGAAGTCATTATTATATAATGAATAATCATTGCTATTAATAATTGTCCACCCCGCTATCGACACTCACTCGTAGTAATGGAGTATCAGACTGAGATGATCAGCTCCCAGCCTCAGGTCACCATCAACAGCTACACGGTTACTTCCGTAAGCTCCTCCGAATGGAGCTCCAACGCTTGTGACTGCTGCGATGACTGTGGCATCTGTGAGTCCACCTCTGTGTGTTTGCAACGACTTGGACTGTGTTGTGTATACTGTTTAAAATGCCTTAGATTGGGTGAGGCTAAGAGTTTTGTACCACTAATGAACTGCATTTTCTTTATTTAAAAACGCCTCTAATGAATTAAGGATACTTTGTGTGACCTATTTTTTGTCCTGCAGGTCTGTGCGCAACCTTCGTGCCCTGTATCCTAGGCTGTAAGGTGGCTCAGGACAACGGGGACAGCTGCTGTGTGCCTTTTCTTCCTGGAGCCATGATTGCTTTGAGAACAAGCATACGCAGCAAATACCGCATCGCTGTGAGTGACGCCTACTACACCATCAATACAAAGCCTTGGTCCAGAGTCTTTCCTGTGTTAATGTCACTGGGTATTAGTGTACATTGTCAGTAATTAAACAGCAAAGGTTCAGGGTGGTCAGGAGGCTATAGTCGCAGAAAGCCGCAAGTGGGTGTGGTCAACCAGGTTTTCGTTGGTTAAAAAAAAAAACATTTAAGATTCCACGGGTCCTAACTGTTCTACTCTATTTCCAAAACCTACCGTGTAATCTTAGCAGTACAACCCGGTCAAGATAGCCTCTTATTTCTAGGTTATAACTGTAGAGATTGCTATCTTAAAGGTCCCATGTCAACAAAAATGGTTGTTTTGATGCCCCCATGATTTCTGATAACCTTTCTGTCTTTACTCAGGGTTCTGTGTGTGATGACTGGGTTATCATGGCTTGCCTGCCTCTCTGTGGACTCTGTCAGATGGCCAGGGAGCAGAAGATGAGAGGCTGTTGAACGAAGGGAGTGGGAGGGACTTAATGACAGTCCCACGTCTAGACATGTTGAGAAACACAAGGTGGCGTCAGATATGACAGCAACGCCTTGTCCGGGGCCAGTCTAGCCCATATTTATAGTTATTGTCCGTATAACACTTTTATGATACCATTACACCTTTAATGAACATGAAATATGAAAAAAGTAATCTCCATTGTGTGTTTGGTCTAACAACAACTGAACCTCTTGACCATGTCTGTTTATATATTGATATGCATCAAAATGCTATGCCTCGTTTTGCTAGTTGCGTTACAGAGCTGATGTACTCAATGAAGTGCCCAGTGAATGTATACTGGGGTTTACATTACCTTGCAATTAAGTATCTTAATAAAACCCTTTGGGTTTCAATAAAGCTGCTACCATAGCTTTTCTTGGCACATTATTGACTGAGGTCCAGGGACTTTTCCAGAGAAATGGAAATGAAAAACACCAGTAGAGGGAGAACCACTTTAATATCAATGTCTCCATGACTCAAGGTCTGTTGTCACTTTTCTTCCTCTTTCGGTACAACCAAACTGTGCTGCCAATCATTGAACTAGAAGTAAAGCATCTCATAAAGTGCAGCTGAAAGGACCAACATGACACAACCCCAAACAAAGGTGAGGTTTGACCTTTTCATAAAATATAAAAAGCAATTTTGCTTAATGTGAATGTGAAATTATAGTCTTAATCCTCAAATTAAATTATCATTATGACTTGATAGATTGTAAATTGATAGGTTTTCCCCTATACCAACATGGAGCTTGCAAGAGCCGGGGTTGTGGTTTTGAGTGCGGTCACAACAAATAAGTAAGAACATGAAAGCATTTCTGTAAATTCCTATGGATAAGTGCATCTGCTGTGGCTCAAATGCACCGAACAAAAATGCTTGGGAATAAAGTACAGTTAGTTATAGATTATAATTAGTACATTCAAATGTAACCAGTTATTTCTCTAATTGCTTCATGCAGTAGTACTAATCTATGGTCAGTTTTCTGTCACAGTGATTGAGTTGCAGTAATGCCATCGCCAATAGAAAGCTGTATGATCTATTTTCTCCCTTTGATCATATTATGAAGATGTACTAAAAATACAGGTTAAAATAAAAGAATACCTGCTATACTTTAAAGATTAAATAATTTCAATTATAATACAATGAGAGTTTCAATGTACTTGACAAACTGGCTGAAAAAGTAAGGTTTATAACAATAAAGGAAAGGAAAGTACCCAAGTCTAAAGAACCTGAAAGTCACTGAGAAATGTGAACTGAGAAATCTGTGTTAATTAAACAAGTATTGTGCTTAATTATTTATTATTTGTGTAATTCTTAAAAAACTCACTAATGAAAGTATTGTAAAGTCACTTAACTTTCCTCATTTCCTTTTTAGCTGACTTTCATTTCATCATGGAGCATGAAGAAGTCTAAATGAATATCGGTCATAAAACTACTTCAAAAAACGAAACCACAAACAAAGCAATTCTTGGAACTTATAATGATGGAACCAAAATCCCCTCAGAAAAATGTAGAACAACATTATCATTTTTCCATCATGCAGCGTTCACACAAAAAAATCACAGAGAAAAGAAGTAAAATATTGGTGTCGATGGTAATTATACTTCACTTTGTCCTGGTCACATCTGGCTACAGCTTCAAGAACTGCACTGAAGACTCAAACTCAAAACATACAAAATTCATGTGCATCCATCTTAACGAAAATAACATGTCTGCCATTGTAGATGACCTGCCATCCTCTGCCACCATAATTCTAGTTTTCAAAAACAGGATAAAAAGCATACCCAACAATAGCTTTGCTCACCTTTATAACCTCAGGACGCTTCAGGTCGACAACAACAATTTGGAGACCATAGACAACCAGGCATTCCAAAATCTGAGTCAACTAAAGAGCCTAAACCTGTCCTCAAACAAAATATCAATACTCAGCACCTCTGTGTTTCAAGGCCTCTATAACCTTGTTAACCTGTCACTAACTCATAACTCACTACAATCTCTCCATCCACATATTTTCAATGGCCTCCCCAATCTGGATACACTTCTGTTAAGGCAGAACTCCCTGAACAATTTCACTGTGGTAGCAGAGTCTGTGACTCAACTACAAAATCTGACTAAATTAGACCTGTGCAATAATAACATCATGTCACTACAGCATTCTGACTATACAGCCCTACCAAAGTCCCTCACTAACCTCTATCTTTGTAAAAACAAACTGGTCACTTTAGGATGTGTGAGGGGCTTCCTTAGCCATATACTACTGCTTGATCTCTCCTACAATAATCAGCTCCCTTCCAGGGCTTTCCAAGGTGTGGATCTGCAGAAGTTAAACTACATACGCTTGCGTTCAACCAATGTCAGTGTGCAAGTTCTTTTCAAAATAAGCAACGTTAGACCTGAACACATAGACTTCTCTGGTATGGGCTTGACGACTATACAACAGCTCATGAACCTATGCAACCTGTTGAAAAATAAAAAGGTAGCTTTTATTAAAAAGATGCTATTGGGAAATAATGGGATCTCAACTATGCAAAATAAAACGTTTTCTGACTGCCCACGAATCGATTCATTGGATTTATCCTTCAATCAGTTGAAGACAGTAAATTGCCTTGAGTTTCTACAAGGACAGGATCAGCTCAAGAACTTCAAAGCCGAGAAAAACCACCTCACCTACCTAAAGTTCTGCAAACTGAACATTTCTTTCCCTAATCTAACATTTCTGAGCTACCGTTTTAACCGGATACTCAGAGTCAATGCTTTTGCTTTCTACCACACACCAAATCTAAAGACCTTACAACTCAACATAAACATAATTGCCTATCTTGCCCATAAAGCGTTCAGTGGTCTAACTAGTCTGGTCATTCTGCATCTGGACAATAACCTTGTGACAGATCTGTACTATGACAGCTTTGAAGATCTGCAGAGCCTGAAAATACTTAACCTACGTAACAATCAGATAGCTGTAATTTTCAACAGGACTTTCCATTCACTTAAACGCCTGCAAACTTTGGATCTTGGAGGGAATAAAATCAGTCATTTTGATGAGTCAGCTTTTGTAGGGCTCAATAGCCTGACCAATTTTTACCTAGATGGCAACAAACTGAAACAGATTGACAGCACCATGTTTAAACCATTCTGTGCTACCCTTGAAGTGCTTGATCTATCTGGGAATCAGATTCACTTTATCAATAAAAAGGCCAACTCTCCATTTTTCACCCTAAACAAACTCCGCATCCTTAAACTAGACTCACAGCAACCCCACGGCATCAATGTATTGCCTCAGTTTTTTTTCCGTGGCCTCAGCTCTCTCAAATCACTCTACCTCACTGACAATGACATATTCAGTTTCTCAGCAGACACTTTTGACGATTTAACCAACCTGACTTTCCTCTCCTTGGACAACTCTTGCGCTGGGGTGATGGAGCTAAAGCCGGGAGTCTTCAAAAACCTCAGGAAGTTGAGCATGCTCTATGCAAGGAACATGGGCATCCAGTCCTTCTCAAAAGAGGTTTTTGGGAACTTGACACAGCTGCAGATCTTGGTTCTCAGGCAAAATGTGATGCCGACCATTGAAGTGGATGTGCTGGAGGCTCTCCCCAAACTAAAATCCCTTGACATTCGCAATGTTCCTCTTAGCTGCACCTGCTTAAACAAGGACTTGCAGAACTGGACCTTGAAGAACCAAAGAGTCCAGTTAGTCTTACTTTATAGTTTAGAATGTCAAGAACAACACAAACGCTTTTACAACTTTGACACCAAAGTTTGCTACAAAGACCTGGAAGAGTATCTTTTCGCAAGCACAACCAGTGTGATTTTACTGTTAACCATAATCCCCCTTCTTTATGACAAGCTGTACTGGAAACTGAAGTTCGGCTATTACGTGTTCTGCTCCTGGATTGGCCAACACTGGCGCCGGCTGAGGAACAAAGAGGAGCAGTGCACATACGATGCTTTCATCTCATACAACTCAGCGGACGAGCCCTGGATAGTGGACCAGCTACTACCCAACCTGGAGGGGAACGGAGCCTCTTTCCGGCTGTGCCTGCACCATCGCGACTTTGAGCTGGGTCGTAACATCGTGGACAACATTGTCTCTGCCATATACAAGAGCCGCAAGACCATCTGTGTGGTGAGCAGGCACTTCCTGCGCTGCGAGTGGTGCTCCCTGGAGATCCAGCTGGCCAACTACAGGCTCTTCCATGAGCTCCGGGATGTGCTGCTGCTCATCTTCCTGGAGCCTATACCCGAGAGGCAGTTGTCGGCCTACCACCGAATGAGGAAGATCATGCTGAAAAAGACCTACCTGCAGTGGCCTGGGACGGACTGCACGGACCCGCTCCTTGCGCAGGAGCTGTTCTGGAACCAGCTAAGGAGGGCACTGAGGAGCAGGAGCAGCATATTTGAAGAGGATGAGACTGAGGGGTTGGAGAATTACTTAAATCAGCCACCAGCAGATGAGAACTATTACTTAATGCCTTAAATTGTGTATGATACAGTACTGCGCTCAGGCCACTGAAAAAACTGTGCAAAGCCATTTATTTGGGCAGTTGGTGTTGTCTTGCTTTGAAACATGTTATAACATTTATACTAAATACAAATAAGGATGAATACAATGACAAGAAAAAAGAAGTCCATATGTTGTTTAAAAGGTAATTGATGTCTTAAAAGGTATCTACTAATCTTCCATGATATCAACTACTTACCAAGAAAATGTCTCCAGAGGATTTTTCTCTGCCTTATTTTGACAGGAGAGTGTGAAAGGATACAGGGGAGAGGTGTTACTGAAAGAGCCGTGAACCAGATTCAAACTCAAGCTGCAGTGGACATGGTCCCGACCCCTCCACCAAACAAGGCTACAATTATTTTAACTATTTATTGTATTGGTGTTTACTTGTACAATATTGTTTTATGTGCAAATAAACACCCAGATAAACAGTTCTAAACAATGTTGTCATGTGGCCTAAGGCTTTTGCACATCACTGTGCATTTGGACATGTAACATATTTACATACTAAATGTACTGTCTTTTAATGATCAATGGGGGAACATCTCACTAAAATCATGTGGTACAACAAATACAGTGTACATGTTCAGTATTTTATGTCATGTAGCTATTCTATCATATTATATAGCAAAATAAACCATTAGCCAAATGACAATGTTTTGAATATTTTACTGAAGTCCAGTTCTTATGATAGTGTGATAAATAGATCATAAGGTGATTTGCAAGCAGAGGCCTATTCATCACATAAATGATCATATCTGCAGTAATACAATATCAGACACATTTTTAATTGTACTTAAACAAACATCTAGTTGGGCTGTCAAGGACTATCCATTCTAAAAATTTAAGTACAAAGTAGGTACATTAATGGGCGGACAATTAAGATGTTCGTGAATGATTTACGTTGCAAATGTAAAGTGCAAGCCACGTTATTGATGCCGTTACATGCCTGGCGCATTTGAATTTCTTTTATTTGTTTTCATAGAAATAGAAGCTATACAGCTATAGGAATGAATAAGCAGGTCCATCTTTATTTTCTCATTTGTTCAATAGCCTCTACTGCTAGTATGCTGCAGGTAATTGACTGGTGTATCCCCAAGTGATGTTGTAGTGAAAAGAATTTCATTTTTCTACAGCATAACATTTTTATAAATAGACTCAACAACAATGTCCCTGATGTATGGTTCCCTTTGCCATGACCTTGCTTCCTTCTTTTGAAAAGTGTTAAGCATGTGTTCTCAACTATGAGGAGTACTTCGGGTCATGAAGTTGAGGACCACTGGGTTAGGGGAAACACTTTGTCCTGACTCCAGCATCATTTAAATAAGTTACATGTCATAAAAGGATCGCACACATACAACGTGCCATGACACTTGAGCTGGCCAATCAGAGGTTAGATGAAATGGGAGGTTGGCTCTGCATTCTAGCACTTGGGATTTGGTTCTGAAACTAAACTAGGACAATGGTGTTATAATACAGATCATCAGCTTGTACTTCTATCTATATCGGATAAAGTGTTAACAAAGCACAGCTAGTTTTGTACATACTCAAAGCAATATTTTAGGATCCCAAAAGTATTTGGCAAGATTAATATTATAAACAACGAAGTAGTCATGTTTAGAACTTGACACGCAGACATCAGCAGATGCTTGCTGTCTTTTAAAAATATATATAGTATGTGGATAAAGTGAACAAAGTTAGCAGTTTTATCCATATCGGATACAGCATTAAGGGATTACAACCTGTTTAGTACGTAGTGCCCATAACTGTGCAAAGACAAATGTGGACAGATTAATATTACATGTGCCACCACCACAACCCTTTCTTGGTCTACCAAGTTGTTTTCCATTACTGAGCTCATCAGAGCTTTCTTACACTTTAAATCACAGATGTTTGTCCTGACATTTACCTCGAGAATTATCTGTTATTGCAGTATAGCTACATACGTCCAGAAGATAAAATCCTGGTTGTAGCATACTGACGGTCCCCAGTGGTCCCTGGGAGGGCGGTGTACACTCACTCATCGCTGCATGGGGAAGATAGGTGGATGTCAGTGGAAGGCCTGAACTATTAGTGGAAGGCCTGAACATGAGCACCGGCATATTCAACCATGGTTGTTGGCTAAGGAATACAGTCTCTTACAGCGCATATACCTCCTAGGTGAGAGTGCAGAGTGATAACAAACAGAATGGCTGGCTACATGCATCAGAGGACACATTTTTATCTTTGACTACCTCAAAATAGCTGTAGTTGTCCTTAGATGAGGCAAGACAATAATCATGAACTGAGTTCAATCAGGTTTTCCAAAAGCACCTGAAAGCACCTTGTCATGAGTCCCAGACTGGGTATGTTCAATTTTTTAATAAATCCAGATTTTAGGTTTTTGGATCACGCAGGTCTTTTATATCTGGCGAAGCTGAACCTCATACTAATGGCCAAGCAATGTGGCACTGATTCTAAAAACCATATTACCCAAGAATGGCTGAAAATAAAGTAGGCTGATCCTGGTCCTAAATAAAAGATTTAGTACAGTGTCCCACAAATGCCTAGAATAGAACATCAGAAACGAATCAAATACATTTGCACGCAATACATGTTTACTGATCTGTACATTCACAAAAGCCAATAAGTCCAGCCTTGTGTATATCCTGATTGATGGAAAAAATAAGGCATCATTTATCATTTGCTCTCATGGCAATTAATACATTCTGTTGCAAAGGGTATTTCAATTTGTAAATATACTATTTGAGAAACAAGTCTCAACCAGTAATACACACATTAAAACAAATGTTACTAATGTTTAAATTTATTCAGTGCATCTCACACAGGCAGATAGCAATGCTCTGCATAATGTATTCATCTTGACCAATCATCATCTGTGCTAATGCGTTCCTCTAGTCCAAAATACCTGAGGGACACATTTGTTTGTATTTCCTGCAGTTAGATCCTAGCTAACAGCATGCTGTGTACCCTAAGCTCTCACACATATGTGTTACAGTCATCTGTATGCTTCAGTTATAAGGATTGTCAACAATATACACATTCTATTGTTGTTACTGTTTCACGCATCATTATTCCTCACTGCAGGCTGTAAGTCATTTGTGTGTCTTATGTCAAACTTATGAATAAACAATAAAAGAAATAGCTATGTTTCTTCACACATTTTACAAAAATAGAAATACCAGTAATATATCCTGGCTGGTACATTGCTTGTATCTTGCACAAATCTATGCAAGTTCTGACCAGGCACAGTGGAGGAAGTTTAGTACAGTCTCATCCGGGGAAAAGACCAGCATTCGGGGCTGGGGAAGGCAGGCAGCAACCCAGAGGCCAGAGGAGACCGGACACTCTCCAGCATATGAGAGGGGGGATAGTAGGCAATATTAGGAGGGTGGGACTTGGGGCTGTTTGGGGGAAGGGGGAAGTGACTGAAAGGCTGGAGCTGATGGCTGTCTAGTGGATAGTGGGTGGATGCAGGCAAGAATGAGAAAGCACCAGAGTAGCTCATTTCAAAGTCATAAGAATCTTGCTGCTGTGGCAAGTTTCTGTATCCATTTTTCTGTGGTGGCCCTGTGGGGTGCTGCAGGAAAGGCTGTCTATTTGTGCCTTGACACAGTGGCCAACTACTTCTTTCCATCCCGGTTTCTGTCTGGTTTAGAAAACTGAAATCTGAGTCATACCTCCAGTTCTCAAAGTGCTCCAGCCTGTCTGAATCCCTCATGACTCGCATGTTGAATTCTTGATCGTCTGACGGCTGTGGTGGACTGGATTGAACTGCCCAGCCTGATGCAGAAGCAGGAGCAAAGATGTGGTTTGGAGATGAGGAACTAGTGGGCTCAAAGCTCATGCGGAAGTGTGAGGAGGAAGGGGCCCTAACTACCCCTCTGATAATTTCTTCAACCTGAGCGACACTGGGGATCGAGTTCTGTGTTGGAGCCTAGAGAACAAGCAATTAATTGGTTATCATGCAAAATCTAAGTAAGTTCTCCAACAAAAGTACTGCAGATCTATATTACCAACCAAAGCTATTTTCTTTCCTTTCTTTCATAATAACCCTACATTTGCCAAATCAGATGTATATTCAAAATGTTGATGATGACTATTATCCCAGGTCCTGTGGTCTTACAGCGTCCAGGATGCACTCTGGCCCACTGAGGAACGGAGGAGGAATCAGTCTGTTGGGGCGCAGCTCCTTTCTCCTTCTCTTATGGGGGGCTGACTTCCTGAACACCTGCTTCACCATACTCTCTCTAAACCAATCATCCAGTGGAGCTGGGTGGTAAGAAGATATTGACAACTGAGATATTGCTATACTCAATTTATAAATGCATAGCTGACATTGAACACATGCTTCACCAGAGTCCAAAACGGGGAACTTCATATTTTTGATGATTACTTACGCTCAAATAATTATTTAGACTAAGAGGAACTCTAATTCATGTTTCAGTTTCTTTAAACAACCATTATAAAGGTCAACTAACGTCAGACATGTTTTATCGTTCTACAAACTCCAACTCACCTGACATCTCCTTTTATTATGTTTGATTATTCTTAAAGGATATTTTGTGCTTAACAAATTTAACATGCCCATTTGCCCCCATTACTACCACTGATTGTAGCTGTTAGAGGCCGCAGTTACCTGACGTTTAGCAGTCTTAAAAAAAGAAAGAAACCATCTAACAAGTTGAAAATGTTTCTTTAAACTTTTCACCTGTAATAAAGTGAAGATTACAGTGTTAAATTGCATCCAAGGGTTTTAAAGTAGTGGCTGATGCATCCTGAAAGATAGTGTCACCATAGTCAATACCTGTCAGAAAGGTTCATGGTAAAACCGAATGCTATCAAAAACATGAAAACCTTGACCTTCCTCCCATTTTTAAACTATACACTGTACCTCCATCTGCATACACTGCATCTGGGGTCATGCTCCTCCCTTGGCCTGTCCAGGTGGTGTTAGGAGCTGTACTGAAACTGAGGCGTCGCTGCACATTGAGGAGCTTCTCCTGCAGCTGGGGGCCATGCCTCTCCTGTAGAACCTGGAGCAGCACCTCCCGGGTTTCCTCCACCAGGCGTCTCCTGTGGAGCAGTGGTAACTGCAGTGATTGGCACAAGCGCCTGGCTACAGCACTGACATGATTGGGCAGAGTCTTGTTAGCAGTGTTTCCTCCTTCTCTGGCTGGAGAGGAAATGTTGACCATGTTTGGACTGGGCCCCTGTGGCTGCTTAGAGGGAGGAGTAGGTTGGTGGTTTTGGGGAGTCCGATTCAAGGTGAGGACCGTATTCTGAACCTCGACCCCTGGGTCAGGTGGGTTCTCACTTGTAATCTTCCCACTGGGTGACAACTGAGACTCTCTATCTGTATTAGGGACTCCAGACGTGGAACCCCTGCTTTTAGTTCGCGCCACACATGGACTCCCTGTGGAAAAAAGGGAAAGCACATCGCTCTCTGATGATGACATTAGACTCTGTTGTGTCTGTGTCAGTCCTGGTGGGATACCTGACTCCTGGCTATTAAGGTAACCGGCTATGAATGTTTTTTTTATTCCAACGTTCTCTCTATCCCTGCGAGAACACTTGAAAGATCTGCTTTCTGAATTGGGTCTAAACTGATCACTCTTGTGGGACTTCTTCCTTGATGTTTTAGCTTTGTCTTTATCTGAAGCCTCCTTAATATTATCCGGAACAGCAACTTCACCCAGATCCACACCTGGCCTTGACGTGGAGAGAGGAACGGGAGTAGGTGGACAGGGGGAATAAGAAGTAGTCATCTTGCAGGGCACACCACAGTGCCCAAGTTTCTCCAACTTCCCTTTCTCACTCAACAGTCGGTCAATGTCAATTGATTTCACCTCATGGTTAAACAGGCCATGGTGCCCAATAAGACGGTTGTCTGTAATGATGCTGGGATCGTGTCCAGCAGTGAAGATCTGGGCAAATGGGGCACCTCTCCGTAGAGAGGGTTGACAGCTACTTTGGCAGCAGCCATGACAGTGCTCCTTCTTATTGCCATGTTGGTTTTGGCAATGGGTTTTACAACTAGATCCTCCTCCTTTTGCCAGACTCCTCTCTTTGCGTGATTTCAGTCGTTTGATCTTGTTCTTCTGGCTGTTCAGCATTTCTGTGTTCTTCGTTTGGCTTGCAGAGCAACAGTGTGGTGTGGATCTGTTGCTTGTTTTTGTCTCTGTAGATTTAAAATGCTTGCAAAAAACCTGCAGGGCATTCTGCTTGTCTTTTAGGGCTCGACCATGTCGATGACTCATAATGATGTGGGATGCTGGGACACTGAAAATGAAGAATAAATAAATTACTAGTATGTTTGGCCACATGCAGAGGAAGAGATTTTTTGAAGACAGAATACTTTTGACATGATTAAACCTGTGTAGTAAGGAACCTAGTTAGACAATTTCAGCTAGCAAGCGAGCTGCTATTAAATCAAACATTAAGCAAGTTAGCTAGCAGAAAACGAGAAAACATTTCACCAAAACGGAAAACCCATCTGGACCGAGCGCAAAACAAAAAATCATGCTAGTAATAATGTTGATCAGCTAGTTACAGTGAACTTTAATATTAAACATTAGTCACTCGCAAACAATTGTTCTTACTGTGATGGATTAATTAGGCACAGGTGAAGTGAATCAAGGCAAAACTAAAAATGCCATAAACACACTTACCATTTACCGGCGATAATGTATTATGGTAGAGTGTTGCAAACGAACCGATATTGTGGAAAAAGATTCTAGCTTTTCGTTTGAAATGATCGGGTTTCCCAGCAACGCTCACGTAAACGTGTTAACAACTAACGCATTTGCAGTAATTTGCAGTTCCAAGACTAAGACGTGTCTCCTTTACCCTGGCTTCAGTCAACTCTGGAACTAACTATATTGCAACTGTAAAGGTTGGGCTATTGACAGTATTTTCCGCAACTTCTTGATAAGTGCATTGTAGTGCCTTTACAATGGTTTTTCTACAGTGTTACCGCATAGGCTATATCTTGTATCCCAACCAGTGCTTGAAGGCGTACCGGTTACTTTTTTAGGTAAAAGAGCCGTCTAGAAGGTCTGGGATTGGTTAGTGGCATAGGGTAGTTTAATGGAAACTGTATTAACCCATTGACATGGTATAATGTGCGATTGGTCAGTTCCTGCACTTATTTTTTCCGAAGTATTTTCCAACTTCACATGGATTTGCAACTCTTCAGCCAACATCAGTAACAACAACATGCCTTCTTCCTTCTTTCCAGCCACAGTACACACTATTCAACATGCCATTGTTCCTAAATCACTCAGGTTGACTGTCTATACTGAAATCACCAGAAATCATACTTTTTCATGCCCTGGTCTGAAAATCTTAATTGATGTAATTATCAGCATATCACTCCCAGTTACTCTTCCTCCACTACAAATAATTACATTTACCTTTAAAGTTTCAATCTCCAACTGTCCAATTGTCAATGCCTTCCAGTCATCATATTTACTTGTGCCAACAGAGTCAAACAGTTGTTTTCAGTGTTTCTAACTTCATTAGCGGGTATTGAGGCTAAATCTGCCTTTGTCATCCGATCAGGACACTTGGGCATAAAATGGCAAAACAAAGACAACATTTACATAAAGGCCACATTTCCTGGTTAATGTCTATGATTGAAAAGATTCATGAAAAATATATTTCATGCATTTTAGAATAAGGCTGTACATTGTTTTGGGGAAAAAGTGATGAGATCTGAATACTTTCCAAATGCACTATATCTCAATAAATAATGTGAAAATGCATATATCTTTTCAATGCTATGTATACAGTTGAATAGGTTAGGCTATACTATCACTATCATCCCATAGTAACATTTGCAACGCCCTCTAGGCTTCCAGAAAAACCAAATGCCTAGCATTCGAGACCTTGTCTTCTTTATTTCTGACATAGCACGGACAATCATGCCTATATTTCCCAACTTCTTCTTTCTTTTTTGATGAGGTCTGCTTGTGGAGTCGTGTGTGTGGGGGGGGTGAGGTGCTATAAGCTTCATCCCTCCCCCAGGCTGGGTTTGGCCACATTACTTTGTCAACATCATATGCTATATTTTGTCTTGCCAAACAGGCAGGGAAGAATCTCCTAGAGTGGCGTATCCAACCTTAGACGGAGGCAACGTGCCCCAACATGCCCCTGCATTGCGGCATGCGGGCGTAGGGCTGGCAAGCATACACCTTCCAGCACCATGTAGGATTTAGAAAGGGTAATTATGGGGGAGGTTCACCACTGTGAACCATGGATGGGTGGCAAACCAGTTTTTGGACCAGAACAGCTCGGTGAAAACCTACATATAAACCCCCCGTATTAGCAATCTGGGCTGCTCTGGATCTGGAACAAGCATATTGGGTAATGGCTTCCAGAAAAGGGAACCTATAGGCAGTGTTGTGAAGTGTGCCATGGTGGCGGAGGTCACTGTTGTGTGTGATGGCAGCAAACATGGTCACATTTCCCCCATACTGTCCAGGGACATTGATAATGTGTTGCATATACATTCACATAGTCGCGTCACAGACCTTTGATACATTACAAAAACAATGCAATATAGTACCTTTTTTGTGTGTGTTTTGCAAAAAGTGTTTAATGAGATTGATGAGTTAAAGGCAGAAACTTAGCTAATAGTTTTGCAGCCTTGGAGTGTGGTTTTGCTCTGTGAGTGACAGGTTTCACAGATTGTATGACGTGAATATTATGGATGTAAGCAGTTTTAAAAAACTGTCAATTACCTTAATAGCATTGTATCACAATTTCACAATGGATCAAACTAAAGACCTAACTGGTTTGTTTATAAACACAACAAATACCATTCTACACTTCAAGATATTCTCTTAAATAAAAATATTTAATTAAAAACATGTTTTTTGTTCCAGGCTTATATGCACTGTGCAGCAAAATAGGGTTGTGTGTGTTTTATTTGTTTGTTTTTTAAAAGTCTATTTCTTGAACTGTGAAGCTAATATTTCCCTAACATCCTGATATTTGATTCTGTAACCGTCAGTGGGTAGACTGATTTGTTTTGTACCTGAGCAAATTGCACTCTTTCAAAGTAACAAAAACTGTAGCTCCAATGTGTTGATATATATATATATATATATATATATATATGTGGATATTAACCTAATTACATGGTTTGGTGTGTTTATATATGGGAATATTGACTTACCACTGAGGGCAACAAGCCAGCAGGTTGAGATCAGAGCCCGTTGAAAAGTGATCAGCATGGGGGAAATTATATATTTCTAAATAACTACGCTTGTAATAGTTATACAATACACACGCAACACATTTCAGGCTTCTGTGCCAATGCTAAATGTATTATATTAAGTCCCAGTATATTCCTGTAAGGCAATGTCATCTCAAAGGACAGATGTGCCATAGCATGATGCAATATGCACAGAAGCAATCAGCATTTTACAATAATTTCACCATGAAAGGAATTGTTTTCATACCCATAAACGTTCTCATTTCTAGCTAAAATCCAAGTGACCTGGCCGGCAAACGACAGATATCCACTTCTGGTCAGAGTAATAACTTGCCGTCATCAGTGATACATCTTTACACACAATACCTCTGATTGTGACAATTAATGTAATATATTAAAAGGCTAAAACCAATAAACATTTTCAAAATAATGTAATGTACAGTCAACAAGTTTTTGTTTTATTGCAAATAAACAGTTTATAAATACTAGCCTATAGTCCTATATACACAGTACATCCATAAACCGTTTCAAAATATAGAAAGGTAAAACATCTGATAAAAAAAAAAAAAATGTAATCTATATATATATATATATATATATAAAAAAGGAAAAGGAATATATATATAGTGCCATATATATATGGCACTGTAAGGCATACATTTCTTCCTTTTTTTACACTTAAGTGTGATATGTCTTCTGTCAGTCTTCTACCCCCCTCTGCCTGCAGATCCCTTCATGTATTTTGAGATCACTTCCTGGAGATTATTTTCGGTTGTATCTCAGCTTCCTGGGTTCTTTCTTATTGCTCCAGAAATCATGAACAAACCTCTGGTACCCCCAGACATTCCACAATTTAGGGCTGCGTCAGGGTACAAATGACAGAAAACCCACCATAGCTTAAGGCTGCAAGTGTTTATTATTCAAAAATAGACACCATGCTCGTACACAGGTGTATCAAATGCAGTTGATGGGGTCCTCTTAACAGTAACACACAACAATGTCAGTCAAAAACAAGGTGTCAGAGTTGCATACTTATCTACATCTATACTAGTCGGAGCATACTTTAGCTGTAACCCTGAACTAGCACAGCAAAGAGCTTGCTGATTGGTGCAGACGTTTTATTGGGCGTGAAACACAATGACTGGCTGGGTGTCGTAGAAGAGAGGTTTGAGAAACACTTCATCATGGTATCCTATATTTATTACTAAACATTACAACATCCTTGTAATCAACAATTCTGCCTAGAATTTTGCAATCTTCAATTGCAATGCTTTCATCTTTTGGCCCAAGCTGGTCCAGTTATGTATTATTATTATTTTAGCTGCTCTCCAACCTGTTTTGACATTTTGTGTTAAACACAAATATGTAGAAACAGATTTCTGATATTTATGTTGTTATGTTGTGAAAATAAATTAGAATTGTAAGAAAATGTACATATTATCCCTGTTCAACCCCACTTACAGGCAGGTTGACCACAGGTCCAGACATCAAATCGAGCTTATAGGGTTTAGTATCTCAAGGTGGATTTAAGCTATCCAGACATATGACCAATATTGAATAAGGAAGAGACTTGTGAAAAGACGTCAAAGAACTTTATCACATAGAGATGCAGTTACCTTCAGACTGGTGCGCAGCTGCACCCAGTAATGAGGATAGAATAGAATCTGTTGGCAAAAGAATAGTCCAGTACATCGTTAGAATTCCAAATATTTAATGTTACATACTTTATTACATTTAGCACGTCACATTACTCAGTAGAGGGTACCACATACTGTCAGCACAGGGTGTGAAAGAGTGCCAGAAACAGGGTCCTTGAAATGCAATTGCAAGTTGTGCAAATAAAATACAGATTTATTTTGTACTGTAAATTTAAATGTACACAATGTTCAATGAAACTCTCCAGAAACTGTTGTAAACAGAGAAATCATCCAAGCACTTTTCTCGGAATCAACCCTGTTCGAGTATAATGCAGGTGCTTTGGCACTGAGGGGTTGGAAGGGGTCGCTTATCACCAGCATCAGACAACTCCGATTCAGTATAGTTGTATTTGGAATTTCACCTGGGAACGGAAGCAAGCATGAATTGCAACAACAGTTGTGTAACGGTGTTTATATTCCCTTTACTTCAAACTCTAAATCTTACTTTCGCTTCCTTTGTGTGGTCACTGGTTCTGTTTCAAAACATGAACTTTTCACAGTAAGCAAAGCATGATGTTCTCGTAAATAAGTCACGGAAGACACTCTTTAAAGCTGACAAGCCCAGTGTACCGCAGACTTGTCCGAAACTCCGTTCCACCGTTCGGATTTTTACAGATATCTGGGTTTTAGATTACATTCTGAAGAAATATGTGGTTTTAGTTCGATCAGCTATGCGAATGCATTCAAAACAACCAAAGGACTTAAACGAGTTGTCATGGACATTTCTGCCATAGTTGCCAGCTTTCGTGTTACTCCCAAACATCCACGATACAAGCATATTTCTAGCGTTAGCCATCGAGGTATCGAAGTTAGTTGATAGGAACGTCTCACGACCTCCCTGTAGCTACTTACGACTGTTGGCTAGTTAACCATAACCAGAGCCATAGAGAGAAAGAGTGCGTCTCCGTTGACTCCAATGGCCTGTTTTTTTTCCCAAGATGGCCGCAGAAAATGTTCACACAAAGCAGTTGCGTCGTTGAGAAACAGAGTATGATGAAACTGTTCGAAAAATAACTTAAATGTGTACAATTTGTAATCCCCCCCCCCCCAAACTGATCAAAGTTGAAAGGCAGTAGCAAAATAGTTAATTATCTTAGCTATTTTTCTGCCATCTAATACGTTTAACGTTAGCAAGCCTTAACGTAGTTCCATTCGTCGATTCAAACTCTCCAGTTGGATACGATTATACACAAGGAACTATCAAAGTATACAAAATGATTAAACTAATCGTAAAGTAAATGTTTAATGAGCAAACTGATTTAGAGACCATTATAACATGCAGTCCATTGTGTGCTAGATAATGATAGAGTATCTATGGATAGAGAGTGCTGGATGGGACAGCCATCTAAAACAAGGCTTCCATTTAAAACACAATATTGTTACAATTACCTCACATTGCTTTTTATTGTGTTAGTGAGGTTGCTCCTGCTGTCAACTGGGAAGCCATACATTCTAACTGCCTTTTCGGAGCGTGCAGTGCATCCCCATGCAGCACACCCAACCATGATGAAAATGCTACAGGGACAAGACAGAACGCAGTCTTACAGATGTATAAAGTAAACATATTACTTGTTTGCAAGTTACATTTAATGACAACATTTGAAGAGTATAAAGAGATTACTAAATTAGATTACAACTTTCATATTGGAGATGTTAATAAATCTGATTCCAAGTCTGGAAACAGATTTTTTAAGGCGCTAGAATACGTATCTTACATAGGACATGACTAGCAAATCAACTAATTTCATATTTTAGTTAGTTTACTGTAACTCGTGAGATATACAAAGGTGCCAAAAGTCGGACTACATTTTTAGCTACCAATACGCATATTCTTTAGTTAAGTAGTTACCTCTGTAATCGCGCAGGTGTGTTTTCCCATTCATTTAAATCGCCCGCTCGGCTTTGTTTTGGTATTTCTTTTTTTTGGACGCATGAACCACGGGACCACATAGCGTTGACGCGACTCTTTCTACCGCTCTGACTATTACGTCAATTCACCTTCCATCGGTTACTGCTTACTACCAAGATAGCTTGCCATCGCTAACTAAATAGGTTACCAATACAGCTACTTTATTATTTTTGGAGATACCTGACAACTGTCTGTAATGTAATGTAATTTGCTACGATTGTACTAGCTAGCGAACATCTAATCTAATTGCAAACCGGCAGGCAATAACACTACAGCGAACGAAACAGTGATACTGACAGTGAAATGTAGTTGCCATACACATTGACGTTCAATCCAAACCTGATACATCCCTCTGTTTTTATCTCGTTAGGTATACCTGATATTCACTCACCTTGATTTTTGCTATGTGGGACATCAAGGCGTGGGGTTGTTAGTTGAAGTAAGATTCGTGTTCACGAGCAAAAAAAAGCCTGTTAAGCGTGTCGCCTCAGAGGATTCCAGAGCTGCGACAAAGGTGATATGTATGTACCTCAAGTACTTCCAATGACGTCCTTTAGTGTACCATTTGTTTTTTGGTGGTTATCTAACATTAGCCATAACTAAGAAAACGTGGACTGCTGTGCCGACTATCGGGGTGCCGCCCATGAAACTCTGGTAGACATCTGAGTCAGTGTGGTATTGTAGGTGGTCTACCAACCGACCTCGGCAAGCAACCTACGACGTGCCACCCAAAATCATGCTAGTGAACCCACGGCTCATTGCTACTTGGGTAGTAAATGCTTTCATGAACACTTCATACAACATTAAACAACAATATTATCTGTCATGGTTTCTTTAAACTTTTATTTTCCAGCTAACAAGTCACAGTCACAGAATCTCACAGAATCTCAATTTGTTCTTATTTCGTAAAAAATCAAACAGATTTTGAATTGATCACTAAACTGATCACTAAACAGCTAAAAGTTCACATTTTGTAACAGTTGTTCTATATTCTTGCATTTATGTAACGTCATATCCACCTTGTTTAGCATTATCTTGCAGATATATCGTATAATTCAGCGATTTGCTTCACCTCCAAAAGGGGACTTTATTTTCTGAAGCACCAGTTAGAAACCGGTGGTGTCTATGGGAGTCAACCCGTTAAACAGACCGGAACTTAGATTTTATTTCAACGGTACACTGCCTGAGTGAACTATCTTTAACCACCATCTTTGACTTGACGTTACTTTTACAGGATCTGTCAAGGCGAACCAAACCACAATTCACGTTACGGTATTATTCATGTTGCTAGCAATCTCAAATCACAATTATTAAGACGTATGCTAAAGACGCTCAGTCAGTTCTTAAAATGCATGCGTGGATGTACTGCATTATGTTAACGTAAATGTGTTAGTGCCATTAGCTGTGCTACTGAAGATAGCTAGCTAGCTCCAAGATAACATTGATCTGGTTAGCACTAGGTTATTCCTGTAGTCTCGCTTGACATATTGCTGCTGTAGCTATAGCATCCTCGTGCTGCAACCCGCAATCAAATGTTAAGCTCAGATGTTCGTGCTTAAGTATTTCTTACCTGATCGATTTTTAAATGGGTACTGTATCCCACTACAATTACTAGCTAGACTCCAGGTGTCAGTGCCAGCCTAACTTTGATTAGGAATTACTAAACTAGCTGTCTGGCTAGCTAGTTACAGTACACATGCAAATCATTTTGCGTTTACGTTATTGTGGTGACCCAAGTAAAGCCATCGTTTCTATTATTAATTGGCAAATACAATGTACGTTTGATTCTTATCGATAGTAAACAAAGTGATGAGCGCTGAGGATTCCAACCCCGCTGCCACACCTACTCCTTGTCTGGACATACAGGGGGATGACCGATGGATGTCTTTGGTGTGTATCTTGCAGTTTGACACAACAATACCAATACATATAATACATACATCAGCCATTTTAGCAACAGCTGCAGTTAAAGTCGTTAAGGTAATGTTCTTCTTGTCTTCTCTCTGTCTATAGCATACCCACTTTGTGTCTAACAGCAAGGACAAGGAACCTGATGTTCTGTTTGTAGGAGACTCCCTTGTCCAGCAGTTGCACCAGTTTGAGGTAATTTCTCAAACTTGAAAGTTGTATTGGAATTTGTCATTTTGCAAGTATTGTCATTGAAGAAGGACAATAGCTGCTATGTTATGATATATGACATACTGGTGTTGTGTGGTTGTCAGGTTTGGCGAGAGCTGTTCTCTCCTCTGCATGCCCTCAACTTTGGAGTAGGAGGTGATGCAACACAGCATGTTTTGTGGAGACTTAGCAATGGAGAGTTGGCCCACATCAGCCCAAAGGTATGAAAACACAAAATATCCTTTAGTTGTATTTGCAATGTGTATTCAAGGTGTTCAAACACTTTATTTTTCTGATTTCAAACACTAATGCAGGAATTGACAATAACGTGAGAACAGGGGGTTCGTTCCATTGAAATTCCAGTTATTTTAGAAAGATTCCAAAATTAATGCGTTTTTCCTTTGGGCAAGTCACACAAATATTATTATCACTGCCCAACATTTATTATCAGCTATTTACACCCAGAATTGCAATATTGTGCCTGTCTTCCACAAACACATTTATTAGTATTTATTAGTGTTAGTAAATGTAAAAAACGTTATTGTAGCATTTTGAGTTCCATACTATAACTTGGTTGTTGTTTGTAAGTATCAAGTGTTATATTAAGGGTGTTGTTCACTCAGGTTTTATACCTGTTCATTTTGCAAACAAAGCAATGCACACATAATGAAACAGTTATTTGTCCCCTTTTATGTGCTTGTGTCTATGTATATGTACACTTCCAGTCAAAACATTACACACCTTCTCATTCAAGGTTATTTCTGTAGTTTTACAATCTCCACATTGCATAAATGTGATGTTTTCACTGTAATTTAACAGAAACCTCTTGATGCATTTTAGCCAATTATTGTTGCTATGACAAGGTAGGGTTGGTATACAGAAGACAATTATTAGGTACAGTAGTGGTCCATACTATGGCAAGATAAATGACTTATTAATTATCGTGTTCAAAATAATTCAAATGACGATGTTATCACAATATTTATAGAAAATGTAAAAAAAATTAAAATAATTATGCTATCTGTCAAATTTATCTTCAACTTTGTTTGTTGTGTGTTTTTGGTTTTTGGCATCCACTCAACGTACGAGTGATAGGGAGGAGGAGAAAGTCTCAAACAAAAGATCCACAAGGCTTAATTCTAAGATTTAGTTTTTTGATAATTCTCTCCTAGTGAATAGGCTACAAAAATGGCATGTCTTTGCAGATCTCTCCCAGGGATTCTAATTGGGCTAACAAGTTTATTTCAATACCAGTGTAAAGGCCCAGACTGTAGTTTAAGCATAGGTATTGTCAGTATGTGACCTGAATAAACTAAATTACAACATAATTTTTGCCCAGAATATACAGTGTTTTCATATTTGCTATTAACATGATATCAGTATTTGATTTTTTAGATATCAAGAAAAACGTTATTACCGTTATATTGCAACGCCCCTAGGCCAAAGTTTAGATTTTTTATTCCAACTGCTGTGTCTTTGTTTTTTAGATTAGATTCAACTTAATTGTCATTGAACAGTACAAGTACAGTGCGACGAAATGCAGTGAGATGCAGAGTGGGTGTATGTATTATCTCCACTTGCGCTATTCATGCTGAAGCATGACGGAGGTGTGGTAGTGTGAGGTTGCTCTGCTGCTGATGCTGTTAGTGTTTTTGTTTTTAATTCGAGGCTCACTCAACCAGCATGGGCCCCACAGCATTCTGCAGCGATACACCATCTCTATTTCACCAAGAAGGAGAGTTATGGAGTGCTGCTTCAGATGACCTCGCCTCCACAATCACCCAACCTTCATCCAATTGAGATGGTTTGGGATGAGTTGGATTGTAGAGTTAAGGAAATGCAGCCCGATAGTTCTCATATGTGGAAACAGGAAGACTGTTATAAAAGCATTCCAGGTGACCACCTCATGGAGCTGGTTGAGAGAATGCTAAGAATGTACAAAGCTATGATCAATGCAAAGGGTGGCCCGCTTGAAGAATCTAAAATAAGTTTAACACCTGTAAAAGCCATTTTCAGATATATATAAGGCCTAATTTGTAACCACTTGCAGGTAAGAATAACAAACAAGGTCTTCAGCACAATTAACAGTTTATTGAAAATACTTGCAAGGACAGTAAAGTTCACAGCTACCTGTAACCGTAAGGAGTCTCTTACAAAATCATAGTTACATTCAATATATTTACACACTGGGTGGAGACTGTGTTTATCCCGGTGCCCTAATAGCTCCCAACTTCACCCCCACATGGCCAAATACCAATTGATCTAGGAACAATACAGTGATCGCAGGAACCGATGGTCGGGAAGGTTCACAGGACAGATAAGTGTCAGCAACGAACAAAGACCAGATCCTCTTATCTAGCTTAATGACCTCTTGCTCTGTAAATAGTGTCTTCTTGAATTTTTGGGAAAACCACTCCTACACACTGCTTTGGTTATTACGTGATTCCATGAGGTTTTGTCCTCCCTGTTTTTCTACAATGTGGAAAATGGTAAAAGTAAAGAAAAGCCCTTTAGAAATAACCTTCAGAGTAGTCATGTTAAAGCTTTTGCCTGGCCCTGTAGCTGTAGGTATGTCTGTATGTATGTACATCTTGCCCAATAGGAAAGGCTCCACTTGAATTACCGCTCAGTTCATTTTTATTTTGAATGGAAATCCATGCTAATGAATGCAATGACCAATGGTCCCATGTTTCTTCCTTGGGGCCAAAAAGCACTGGCCATTAGTATCAATCATTGGATATGCCTTTATGTAATGATATGAATCTGTTCCCACTTGTCTGCCCGTCTCCTCCTCTGCCTCCACCAGGTGGTGGTGCTGTGGGTGGGCACCAATAATCACAATCACACTGCGGAACAGACCTGTGGTGGCATCGTGGCCATAGTCCAGCTCATCGAGGACAAGCTGCCCAACGCTCATACTCTCATACTTGTACGCTTTTCTTCCTCAACCACTTTGTGTACTGCAGATGTGACATTAAACAAAACCTTTTTTGAAAATCCCAACCCAAATTGTGAGTCGCATGTTTCCAGGACCTGTCCAGCATGGCTGTTTAGTTGTAACCACCCCTGTGTGTGTCCATCTACAGGGACTATTGCCCCGGGGCAAGATGCCGAACCCCCTGCGGGACCGGAATGCTCTGGTCAACAAGCTGGTCCAGGAGGCGGTGTCCTCCCTCCCACATGCCTCCCTCCTCAACGTGGACCCTGGCTTTGTGCACTCGGATGGCAGCATCTCCCATCAGGATCTGTATGACTACCTTCATCTCACCCCTCATGGCTACCAAGCTGTCTGCCAGACGATACACACCCACCTCAAAGGTCTGCTGGAGAGAACGGGCTGAAGACCAGAGACCAGAGACCTGCTGACGGCCAACCGATGGAAACTATCAAATGACCGACTCCATAACAGGTTAACCGGCTTGATCCTAGAGGTTCAAGCTACACACTTTTGTAAGTAAATATATAGTAGTTAGAATATGCTTAAATAGAGGCTTTTGTTCCAACATGGTTAAATGAACGATCTTGGCCTTGATTAGCCGAATCACTATGTTTTGAGGCCTGGGAGGGAACTAAAGGCTGCACTAAAAAAGGCCTTTCAGAAGCGGTGGTGGAGAACAGTGCACTATTCTAACATGTGGGACCATACTGTAAACACCAACCTGTCACAGCAACACACTGCTCAGCACTAATATGATCAAACTGACAGATTGGAGATATGGTGTAAGAACTGAGTCTAAGGGAGGTTGTATAGAGCTGAGCGGTCAGGCTTATGTACTAATAGATTGTTTTGTTTCCTTTCTTTTTTTTTTACTTTTTCCTAAAAACAGAGTTTACAGTCCCATTGAACTAAATTGTTGGTAATTTAAATTTTTAATTGTTTTACTGGTATGTCAGTGTGTCTAGGCACAGGAACCATTTACAGGGAGGATGCAACCAGGCATCACGTGTCCTCTGTCTGTTTACCAACATTGCTTTGTGTTACTCATTGCAGTTTGGCCTGAGTGAGGATTTACTTTAATGAGTCTTATTTTGTGAGGGCATTGTTTAAGAATTTAATGGTGTATTTGAAGATAAGAAGTACATTTTGGTGTTTGTTTGCCTTGAATATAATATGTTACTCACAAGAAAAGGCTGTGTGTATACTGATTAGGTAGGCCTGCTTGCTCCTGCTTTATGTTGTGTTTGTGTTGCTGATCTTGAATGGTGGCGGTGGAAAATCTGAATCTGTGATGTCAAGATGCATTGCATTAAAACCAATGAAAGCTTTCACTATCTATGGTCATTCATTTGTTCGCGGTCCAATGAAATGTCTGCATGATGCAAAGAAGTTAACCAAAATAATATATGGTGCCTTTTTTAGTGTCCCGAGCAGAACGGCTGTGATTGGGCAGACGTGATCGTTCAACTCAGATTTGTGTTTTTTAAAAGCATGTCCACCAACACCCACACACACACACCCTTCGTACTGAGACACACACTGGCAATCAGCCCAGAAGCTATCCTGGACAGCACCAACCACAGTACTGTAATGTGCGGCAGCATCGGGCCCCACCACCTCGGACACATATATTCAAGGCTCCTGTTGAATTCCCTTCAGTCATCACAGGCCTGCAGAGCAGTGTTCCTCATTTAAATATTTCACGATATCCATTGTCTTTTTATTCATTGTGTCTAAATTACTTTGGATTCATCATACACAAATAAGGCACGTATTGCTTAAAAGAAAACGGTTAGGGTAACCTAACTGTTATGAACCTGCATGTAATGCAGTAAGCATATCCAAGTTGTAGGTGTTGGATGTCTGAACACAGAGTTGTCTTGTTGCAGATGTTGATGTACCTTGTACCCAGCACTGTCTTGGCAGTTCACATGAACTGCCCTACAGCTTCCAACATGTCCAGAAAAGGGACATCAAGAGAACAAGAGTGACTCATTTTTGGATGTCCACTCTTCCATGTCGGGCCTGACTGGTTGTACTGTATTAGTTCCTCAAACTCCTCGATGGCATGAAGATGAATGATCCGGCCAGTCCTGCGTATCGGTGTGGACAGAGGAGACGGAGGAGGAACTCTAAACCATGACTGATTTCTGTAATCCAGCGATGACCCACTGAACTACCCGTAGTGCTGTGAAAGAATGTTCCAGCAGATTGAACCTTTCTCCACATTTCAAGTTTGATTTCTTTACTTGATGGCACGATGGAAGCATTCATGTCCTCCTTGCTCTGCTTAGCTGAGGGAATATTTGATAATGATCTTTTTATGCGTAATGGAAATACAGAAATCACAGTGTGTCTGTGTGACTGACACTTAAAAAAAACAGCTTTCAAGTCTTCTGGTAAAAAATCGGAATGTATTTTATTTGGCTCTGAACACAGAGTGCACTCATTGAACACACGCCAGAAACATGTTTTGCCACAGATACAAGTCCCTTTGTTATCAAGGGGCCAGGTTCATGGTGGGTGCCCGCGTGTCTTCGCAACGTCCATTCTTTCCACCACGTCAACGGTGCATGATGAGTTTGGGGGTATGAAAACAAACTTCACAGGAAATGGCCGATTTCATCGTATACTAAACGACGTGTATATAAAGGGCTGAAGTAACTGCAGAGGTTAGTTTGCATTTCTACATTGTTTGTGACCATATAGCAATGGGACTGAGGATGCTTTTGCTGTTCTTTGTATTGTCATGCATTGCTCAAGGGCAAGGTAAAGTATTAAAACCATGCATTTGATTTACTCTTGAAAGTTTTTGGCTTCATCATATAGCGTGTTAGATTACATTTATTATTACATTTGTAATTCAGTCGCTACTCTGGTGCGTGATATCAGGTGTCTGTAATAGTCGCTTTTCACGCAACTCTCATCCGACATATCCATTCAAATCAACCTCTCCTCTACCAAGGGACTCCTACCGGGGATGTACAACGTTCGGCTGCTGACACAGTGCGTGAGATGGGCCAAGCTGTTGACCAGAGGGGCCCCTCCAGGTGCCACGGCAGAGTGTGTGACTCTCAGAATGGTGAGTGATTGTAAACACGTCGTCCAGCTAACTAGTGTCTGGCAAGCCCTGTAGATTATGCAAATTATCCAGCATTGCCTAGGAAGGGAGTCGAGATTTTTCATCGATCTTCACCAATTCCCCCTGGGAACTTAGTTCTCTGGAAAGCTATCGAGTTGTCAGGTGAGTGAGGGTTCCTCAACCACGTTGACCCAGTTAATGTAGATGCAGTTGTACATCACGAATGATGGATATTTAATATCCTTTTAGCTAACAATTGTAGCCAACTCTTCAGCCTGTTTTCAGTCATGTCAATGTGTTTGCATGGCATAACGGCTTTGGCTAGAGCAGAAACCTAACCGCACTCAGGGTATCACATCAGTTTGTATCCCTCAGGGAGGAGAGAGGAGCAGAGTCACGGTTGCCCCTGCCAGGGTGTTGCCAAATTCTCTCAGAAGTTAAAGAAGTGGAGTAAGTAGCCTTGTTCCTCTAACATTGTGTAACAATGAGTTAAAGGTACTAACATTGTGCTACCATATATCTCCAATTCACCATTGTATCTCTCTCAACCTTTTCATTCTTATTCTTTCCATTCTACACCTAAAGAAAAGGAATGCCAAAGGAAAGGAATGAAAAGTCAGGGGAAATGTCAGAAGATTATGGAAGGATTAAAAGGTGGCAAACTGATGAACAGAGTTATTAGTAGTCCAATGTAAGGAAACGCGACCAAGGCAAACATGTAATTAGTAATCCAATGGAAAGAAACATGCTAATAGTGTTGGTAACTGCTCCAGATTTGCAAATCTATAATAAAGCTGTAATTGTATTAATAATCTACTGTATCTGCCTTTTCTGGGTAAAATTGTCCAAGACCAAGCTCCTTGCTATCCTTGTTCCTTCTCGCTGCCTCTCCTTGATGACCTTTGACCTTTTCAAAGGTAGAGAAGAGAGGATGCAAGAGATAAGAAAGCAAGTGGTAGTTTTTACTGTAACATAAACATTTTATTTTCGCTTGTATTCAACATATATTAAAATCTTCTTTTGCTTTTTTAAAACTAGACTAACTTTGCAGGGATTGCGCCAATTGGTTATATGTAAATATTATTATTTCTGTCATTCTGTATGTGTTCCTTGTTTTGCTACTTTTGCTGCTAATTTAGCCTTTTTCCCTACTCTCTCTCTTGCTGTAATGGAATTGTCTGAAGAAGGGCTCAAATCTAAGCATAGCAACACATATTGTTTATGAAACATGAGAAATAACATTTGATTTCAAATAAATTACACATGATTACAAAACAAGGACAGGTGTGAAGACTACTTTGTTACATATCAGACTTATACATGACCTTCAAAAGCATGCAAATCCTCCTCCAGAGGGTTCAAAAGCCTATCATTTAAATATGAACATTTTAGTTGATTAAGTGTTTTGCCCTATAATATATTATTTAAATGTACTGAATGTATTGAAGTTGTACTACAAACAAAGTGTACATGAACTTTAAAACAGACAACAACACAGAGGGGACTTTGTGAATGATGAACAGCTCCTGGGGATAATGTGCTGTTCAGTCAAGTCCAAAATGATTAGTAAAACACACGGGTACATTGCTTTTAAATATATTTGTTTAAATGCATTTTGAAAGGTCTATTGCAACACTTGAGACTGTTCTTCACCCTGTAGATGGCGTCGTACATCCCAAAAAATTTTCAGGGCATAGTAAGGTTGTAAGCGGCTATAGGTACTGTGCTTTGATTCACCATAAAATCTATCCAAATGCTGTGCTATGATGTATGACCAAATGATGAATTATGTAATTGTATTATTTGCTTAGGAAGGAATTAATATATTTACTTATGGTAAAGGACAAATTATTGGGATCCTCATGTTCTATACTTTTTACCTCAACTTGAGAAAATCACAACCCTGAGACTTGAGGAGTTCTGAAAACACAGTAAGGAATCATCAATCAGTCCTACATATCAAATCTTTACAAGTTCTTATTATCCTTGGCTGTGCTTTTGGACTGTCATTTTACATTCAGACCACATATTATTTAATAGTGTTCAAGTCCAGAGAGAGTTGTCCATTGCAGAAGTGGCTTGGAGGTCAATATTTGTCTTATGTATTGCCCTCCTGTTAATTTCAGAACTTAAATAAATAACATATTGTTATTAGCATATGCAATAAAATTATGATTTATACAATTATTCTAGAACAAGTGACTCCCAGTTAGCAGGCAAGCAGTGTGTTTACCACAGCAGTGTGTTTACCACAGCAGTGTGTTTACCACAGCAATATGTTTACCACAGCAGTGTGTTTACCACAGCAATATGTTTACCACAGCAGTGTGTTTACCACAGCAATATGTTTACCACAGCAGTGTGTTTACCACAGCAGTGTGTTTACCACAGCAATATGTTTACCACAGCAATATGTTTACCACAGCAGTGTGTTTACCACAGCAATATGTTTACCACAGCAATATGTTTACCACAGCAATATGTTTACCACAGCAATGTGTTTACCACAGCAGTGTGTTTACCACAGCAGTGTGTTTACCACAGCAGTGTGTTTACCACAGCAGTGTGAGTGAATCAGAGGCTATGAGAGAGCACCAGCAGGACCAGCAGGACCAGCATCAGACAGACATTGCCCTGGAACGGAGGAGCATGCGAGGGGTCTAAAAGTAACGGGGAGAGGAGGGGAGCCAGGTTAGAATTATACCAATGTTATTCTTGATTCTTGTCTGAAACCTCCTTGGTTCTGCAAATGTCTTTCTGCCTATTTTAGTCCCAATTTTTTTTCTCACATTTAATACAACATTATCAAGACAACTTTTTAATGTTTGTTTGCTCATGACATTAAATCTAGTTCAGCAATCCAGCCACTTACCAGTGACATCCAGAGTAATTGAGCGGGACATTGCGATTTTGGTCACAGGGTTCATGGCCACACAGGTATAGTTCCCTGCATTCTTCAAGGACTTGACCACCACCATCGAAGGACCAGTCTCTGGCAGTGATTGGTTGTTGAACTTCCAATGGTACTCAGTGGTTGGCCGGGAGTCGGCATAGCACTGCATTGTGAATGTGACTACTGAGCCATTTACCATCGGCCCTTGAAGAGAGATGTTGACACTCAGAGGGCCATCTGCAGAAATACATTTAGGGGTGGTTAAACGTTTGTAGGAGTCCGTAATAATAATAATAATAATAAGTCATTTATTTTCATTTATGAGTTATTTACAAGAGTAGATTACCGTTAATAATTATGACAATTATAATACAGATTAATATGTTAAATATTAGCTGATATACAAATCTATTTCTTATGTATTGAATTTCCTGTTTTGTGGGATAATATGTCTGTTGAAAAAGTATTAATAAGTGGATGCAAAATACTTGTAATGATTACCTATTTTTAACATGTGGGTATGGTAATGGTTAAAACGTGATTTAAATGCATATTAAAGCGTTATTAAAACACCAAGAACAGAGTTACCCCAAACGTTTTAGATAAAAATGCTTGTCTTAAAATATCTCCCAACAGACGAATACACCATACATACAGTTAACCAGCAGATGGTATTGTGGGCTGGGTTGAGGGCGGAACAGGTTGATGGCAACACACTGATAGAATCCATCATTTGACACTTTGACTGGAACAAAGTGCAGAGAGTTGTTGTTGTCGGAGATGAACATGCCAGAGTTCAAGGTGTTATTCATGTCCAGAGACAGATTGTTCTTCACCCAGTAGAGGGTATTGTAGGTCCCAACGACATCACAGGTCAGAGTTAGGTTGGCAGATGCTATCGGTGTTGTGCTTTGATTCACCGTCACTGACTTTATAGCGCCTGTGAAGAGAAAGGATATCGCATGCTTTATGTACAGTGACAACAATTGTAATTTGACATAAAGGTTTACAATCTACAGCCTTTTTCCCTTAACTTGGAGTTTAATTCTCTGACCCACCAACAACGATGAGCTGCTTGGAGGTAGTGCGGTTTCTGCCGGTGACATTGTTGAAGGCCACACAGGTGTACTCCCCTTGGCTGGCTAAGGTCAGAGGACCAGTCTCATACACTGAGCCAGTCGCCACCTGGGAACCGTTGAAGAACCAGCGGAACTGGCTTGGAGGCTGAGAGGAGGATGAGCAGTTGAAGGTCACTCTTTGTCCTGTTTCAGCAATGGCCGCCCCAACTATAATGGGTTGTTTTGGTCCATCTGTAACAATGGGGTCAAAATATTCCACTTTATCTATGTACCTAGTGGCGGGTTATTGACTACATAACACATTTTAGATCTGTATTATTTGTAAAGAAATAGATCCCTTTGTTACTCACAGTTCACTAGCAGTGTGTAGGGGTTGCTGGATTTGCTGCTCACACCATTGCTGGTCAAACACTTGTATTTTCCTTGGTCCGATTGTTGGAGAGGGTTGAAAGTCAGAGTTCTGTTGTTCATAGAGACGTGTATTCTGTTATCCAGGTGCACTAAAAAGCCGTTCCTCCACCACTGAATGGATGCCGGCTGGCCGACGACATTGCAAGTCATCGTGAAGGAATCGCCCTCTAGTGCCGGGCCTCCACCGCTGGTTATGTCCACAGAGGTTATTGGAACTGAGGAAGAAGTGATAATGTAATAATGCTTGTTGTAGGTTTGATGAGTGCATGGGATTTGTTCTCACAAAATTAGAGCAATTACAGTGTTACCCACCAACAACGTTGAGCTGCTTGGAGGTAGTGCGGTTTCTGCCGGTGACGTCGTTGAAGGCCACACAGGTGTACTCCCCTTGGCTGGCTAAGGTCAGAGGACCAGTCTCATACACTGAGCCAGTCGCCACCTGGGAACCGTTGAAGAACCAGCGGAACTGGCTGGGAGGCTGAGAGGAGGATGAGCAGTTGAAGGTCACGTTGTGTCCCGTTTCAGCCAATGCTGGTCCTGCTATAATGGGCATATCTGGTCCAACTACCATGCAGAAAATGAAAACTTAAATTACAAATACAATTATGTTTAAGCGCTGTTTAATTACTGATAGTATTCAGCTCGGTAAAGAAAGATGAGGAATAGACAAGGGAAGTTTTTCTACACAGTGCCCCTTTAAAGGAAATACATTTCAACAACTGAATCATTATGATTACAATTTTATATCTATTTTATAATGTGCTGTAAAATTATTGTTTTACATAAATGTCTATAGGACATTAACAGCATAACAATGCAGACACATTTTTGTAAAATGTTCAAAAATTATTGACGAAACAGTGCCCCTTTAAAGGAAATACATTTCAACAACTGAATCATTATGATTACAATTTTATATCTATTTTATAATGTGCTGTAAAATTATTGTTTTACATAAATGTCTATAGGACATTAACAGCATAGCAATGCAGACACATTTTTGTAAAATGTTCAAAAATTATTGACGAAACCTATGAGGTGCTAAAACTCTAAATACAATTGATATTGGATCCATCTTTTATTTGTGGTTTTGATTTAATACTTTGACATTTTATTCCAAAAGGACCCTATCATTTAGTACTCACAGTTAACCACAAGCTGGTATGCCGTGCTGGTCATGTTACTGGCGGTGTTGGCGGCCTCACATTGGTATTCTCCGCGGTCAGAAAACTGGACTGAGTTGAAGACTATTGTGTTGTTGTCCACCGAGAATAACATGATGTTGTTCCGGGAGATGAGCTGGCCATTCATCAGCCAGTATATGTGTTCCACCGGGCCAGTCACCTCACAGCGCAGAGTGAATGACTGACCGAGTATTGGTCCCTTCCCAACATGATTCAGTGTAACAGCTGAAATTGGCTCTAGGGTAAGAATAAAAAAGGACACAAATATTTTCCAAGCCTAATGTTAAATATGCAACACCAGGAAGTATTGTTACAGGGAATGTTTCCTCACCTACAACCTTTATAATCGTGGTAAAGTGGGCATATTGGAGAGTGACATTGTTGTAAGCTAAGCAGGAATAACTTCCTGTCTGGTTCTCTGTAACTTTCAACAGGCTGAGCTGTGGGCTGTGGTTCCCGAGAGATGTGCCATTAAACCTCCACGTGTAGGAAGCAGGGGGGTCAGACTGAGCAGAGCAGGACAGAGTGATGTTTGAGCCCGTCCGGTAGGCTGTATGTCCAACGGTCACCTTGGGAAGTACCCTCATAATGAGATCACTGGGACCATCTGTGGGAGGAATCATTAACAATGACGCGTTGAGTAAACATTACCCTGAACACGTTTCTATCCTTCTCTACTGTGCAGGTTGAAGAACTGAACACTGTTAATGGTCTGTGCTAATAATGAATTGGATCATGTTGTCACAGGGATATTATTTGCCCATTGGTGCATTCAAATTGACATAATACATCATTGCATGGCGAGCCTGCTCTCCCTGGGAGAGTAGCATCCCTAGCTGTTTGTGTATCAATCATTGTATTGTGTACGCTCATACTCACATCTGACGTTGAGGTAAACGGGTTGGCTGGTTTCACTGCTGATTCCATTGAAGGCCTCACATTTGAACGGACCTTTGTCGTATCGCGTCACATTGTCTAGGATAAGAGTGCTGTTTCCATCATCCAGCCGAACTTTGTCACCGGCTGTGACCGCAGAGCTGCCATTCAGCCAGCGGTAAGATGGGGAGGAGCCAGAGGATGCAAAGCATGTGAAAATGGCGGTGTCATTTTGTTCCACTAGATCGATGTTGTTAGCCCTCAGAGTCACGTTTGAAATAGGCTCTGTGGGTGAGAGAGTAGATGGCAGACAAGGTGTGTCAATGAAGATGTCTCTCAGAAGGTTCGTGCGTCTGTCACTGAATTACAAGTGTCGAATTGAAACAAGTGTCGAATTGAAACTTTTATATGTTTACACATTCACCTTCTGCTGGTACCCATTGTCCACAAAAGCAGCTGTCCTTGCATAGCAACTCACTCCTGTTACATACGCAGACAGCGATTGACACCTACTTTTTTAAACTTTTTTTACTCACCAGCCAAGGCTAGTTATTTTTTGAAAGTTACTTGCCCCTCAGCATTTTCACTCGCCCGCAATTATCTTTTGGGAAATCACATTTTATATGATTAAAGTTGACTATGGTGCGGTACACTGTAGCCTGTCTTGGTCACTGGCGCTCAAGCGCATGACAATAGGTCTAACGCAATGGGACCAGAATCACACAGTGTGTGCAGGTGGTGCTCATGGGAGATGTAGGGACGTAGCTTGTAGTGTCACATTGCAATGAGTTTATTATTTTAGATTGTAAATTTGAATTAAAACAAAAAATATATATATTCACACAGGGGTTTTCCTGACTCAAATATCAGCAATGGTGGTACCCCAACCTGAGGTCCCCCTCATTCTACCGCACAGCCCTCTGTGATATTCTTGATATTATATCTGGCTACACCCTTGAAAACTATTATAGTGATAAATCTGCCCTGCTGTCTGTCAATGTTTATTTGAGCAGCTAATGCATGCTACAGTGCCCTCCCTAATAGCAGCCAAAACACACAAACAATATACAGTGGGGAGAACAAGTATTTGATACACTGCCGATTTTGCAGGTTTTCCTACTTAAGCATGTAGAGGTCTGTAATTTTTATCATAGGTACACTTCAACTGTGAGAGACGGAATCTAAAACAAAAATCAAGAAAATCACATTGTATGATTTTTGAGTAATTAATTTGCATTTTATTGCATGACATAAGTATTTGATAACCTACCAACCAGTAAGAATTCCAACTCTCACATACCCTTTTAGATTTTCTTTAAGAAGCCCTCCTGTTCTCCACTCATTACCTGTATTAACTGCACCTGTTTGAATTCATTACCTGTAGAAAAGACACCTGTCCACACATTCAATCAAACAGACTCTAACCTCTCCACAATGGCCAAGACCAGAGAGCTGTGTAAGGACATCAGGGATAAAATGTAGACCTCCACAAGGCTGGGATGGGCTACAGGACAATAGGCAAGCAGCTTGGTGAAAAGGCAACATCTGTTGGCGCAGTTTTTTGAAAATTGAAGAAATTCAAGATGACGGTCAATCACCCTCGGTCTGGGGCAAGATCTCACCTCGTGGGGCATCAATGATCATGAGGAAGGTGAGGGATCAGCCCAGAACTACATGGCAGGACCTGGTCAATGACCTGAAGAGAACTGGGACCACAGTCTCAAAGGAAACCATTAGTAACACTACACCGTCATGGATTAAAATCCTGCAGCGCACGCAAGATCCCCCTGCTCAAGCCAATGCATGTCCAGGCCCGTCTGAAGTTTGCCAATGACTATCTGGATGATCCAGAGGAGGAATGGGAGAAGGTCATGTGGTATGATGAGACAAAAATATAGCTTTTTGGTCTAAACTCCACTTGCTGTGTTTGGAGGAAGCAGAAGGATGAGTACAACCCCAAGAACACCATCCCAACCGTGAAGCATGGAGGTGGAAACATCATTCTTTGGGGATGCTTTTCTGCAGAGGAACCTCTTCAAAACACCTCATGAAGCTGGTTGAGAGAATATTAATACCCTTGAATATGTAGATCTGTCCAAACTTCTGTCTGGTACAATAGTGTACATCAATTTGTTTGATTATTTTACTTGTGATCTAGACTGGCTGATGCAACCCACTTCATCTGAAGAGCGGTGAACTGGTTTTAACAGGAGAATTTATTGCCATGGTTGAAAAATAAATAGTAGTCAAACATTCATGTCTAAATGTATGAGGCTTAATGGGTACTTGGTGACCTCTCCCATGGCGACACGCAACCATGCAGGAGTCATGCACCTCTTTATAACGATTTATCTTCATCATGATATTGGAAGTGAATGTATATTTATCGCAGAGACATTTTACATTGAAATGTGTCAATGTTTGCTTAACCTAGTGACGTTTGCCTTCCAAATACATTTGAAAATAATTACCATTCAGAGGTAGCAGAGTGTAATAACAATCCTTTCTTCTTAATTTAAGATAAGATGTACACAATGCTTTGAATGTTTGTACAGAAGCATTTTTATTAATTAATATCATTAATAATGATAATAATTCATATAATGTATTATGGGATTTACTTGCGTAGCATATTTCAGAGTAAACAAGATGTTTTGTGGAGTGTTACCCTGGATCTTATTGCAATACATTTCTGAGGCACAAATATTTTGGTCTTGAAGCTCTTCACTCATGTGCTCTTTTACCAGTGCATGCCCAGTTGACATTCTGTCGTTGAAAGCACAAAGCTTCAGTTGAGTAACACCTTTCTGCATTTTTTCTAATGCTGAAAACACTCCTTTTCCTTTATTGTTGTCACGTCCATGGTGTGAGGTGAAACCAGATGCAGACATTTTGAAATGAAGGTGGATTTATTCCATAAAACAAGACAAATACGACACGAACTGTAAACGTAAAGTAAAGGTGCTGTATGAACACAGCAAACGGAACTAAACAACTTACAAATAAACGTGTAGCGTATCCACTGGAATAAACATGTAAACAAAACAGGACCAGGACCGTGACCGTTGTGCACTATAAGCAAACAAACAATAAACCACACCGTTTGTGGAAAATGCCCTAACCTAAGTAGGCTCCCCAATCAGAGGCAACTGAACACAGCTGCTCTGACTGGGGAGCCCACAGTGGCATAAAGAAGGCCAGAGGCCTCTCTATGAGTCATGTCCTGACTGGGGGTGAGCCCCAGGGCATAGAGAAGGCTTGGGGCCCCAGCCAGGACATGACAATTGTTGTGGTTATTTTGGGTCTTTTCAGGGGAAAGTACTGAAGCCTATTGCTCTATGGACTTTGCTAACTAACGTATTCATCTTAAGAAATGCCATTTACCATGTATAAAATGCTCATTTATTTCAAATGATATGTACTGTATGCTGTAAGACATGAGAGGTGTAGCATATGGTAGAAGTATAACACGGTAAGAGCGGTTCGTAGACACATTCCTTTGGTTCTCATTTGTTGCCTAAAAGGACTACAGATATGTACCCTAAAATGTCATACATCAAAATGTCAGACATCATATCTGTATTTGGTTGTCGTGGAAACAATTTATTGTCACTTCTTTTCGCTATGTGTGCGTGTTTATCCACTCTCTAAATGAATCCAGCATCCAGAAACTGCCCACAATGTGATGAATGGATAGTGACATGAACATTCCTAAATACTAATATTTATCAATTATCATTTGTTCCACAACACTTTTACACTGAATTAATGTTTCCACTGCTATACTTACAATTATTGACTGCATAACTCCCGCTTAGAAAAACTAACTTTGCTGTGTATACTGGTTGTTTTCCCAACCATTTGAAGCGTCTGACATGCGGGAAAATAGTAATTTGGTTGCTTGAAGTATTTATTGTCATTTATTTGTTATTGTAAATTAATTTACTAATATGGCTAACCACAAATATAATTTCTTCACTTTGCTGTGTGTGTATGTGCTCATAAGTGCCTTAAGCATTTGCGTAAGCATAGGAAAAGAGAATTAGAGTGAGGTTGTACCATCATAGAGCGGAAAATTGCAGTTTCTTACCCTGGATTATCAAAGTCACCGTAGTTGTCAGGTCAGAACTCTGGAGTATATATTGGCCTGAGTCGTTCAGCTGGAGAGACCTTATGGACAGCGCTGCGGACGTGCGGTTGAGAGAAACTCTGCTTTGATAAGCTTTAGCCACACTTTCTCCATTTGGATAAAGAAATAAGATGACTGTAGTTTCATGTGACCAAGTCCCGACGTTGATGAGGCTCGGGGGAGAAACGTTCAGGGTGACATTACTTCCCACAGCTAAGGGGTTCATAGAGGGAACTATCACCTGGCCAAACACATCTAGAAAAGGATAGATTGATGAGTTCATTCAGTTTGTATATATATATATATATATATATATTATCAATCAATTGCGATTAAATAAATATTTACACTATGTAGGAACTCTTACAAGAACGCAAGTACAAAAAAATACTATTACGTATCCTTATAAAATACAAGCTTATAACACAAATTACCTGTGGGAAAGTTAAGCACCAGGCCGAGAATACACACCAGAAAACTCTGCATAGTTCTGCCACTTCACAAAACAACTAAAATGAGCGGGACACTTTCCTATGTGCCAAATGGATTTGAAGCCTCCTTGGTTAATCCAGATCCTGTATATCAGTACAGCCTAGTCACAGTCAGGGGATGACTTTATGATTTGCAGACTCCGGGCTTATGAGTAGACAGACAGTGGGGGAGGAGCCAGCTGCATTTTGGGCACAGATCCACCTTGCCTCTAACTCCCTATACAAATTTGAGCTATTTTAATGTCTCGGTCAAGGTCAAGTTTATATATATAGCCCATTTAAAACAACCATGATTTACTAAAGTGCTGAACAGGATAAAATACCTAATACCTAGATAAACAACGTTTGTAACAAATATAAAAGAAAAAGAAAAGAAACAAAACGGCAGCACAGTAAAGGAAATCAGACATCAGACGTCAGCTGAGATTAAAAATAAAAGCAAAAAGGTACGTCTTTAGCAGCTACCTCAGAGCTCTAACAGGAATATGTTGGTTTAAGAGTTCAACCAGATAAGGGGGCGCCGACCTATTTAAAACCTTGAAGGCAAGCAATAAAATATTTGAATCAATCCTGAAGCAGACAGGAAGAAAGGCCTAGACTGGGGTTATATGTTCTTGCTTTCTTTTTCCAGTTAAATGACGAGCAGCTGCATTTTTTACTAGCTGCGGACGAAAAATAGATTACTGTTTTACACCTAAGTACAAATAATTACTATAATCTAGCCGAGTATTCAAAGCATGGATAACTTTCTATAAATCTTTTGTAGAGAAATATGCTTTAACGTTTGATAAAAGTCTTAAATGAAAGAAGCTAATTCAACTCAACTAATCAAAATCAAATTTTATGGAGCTATCTAAAATAACCACAAGATTCTTAACAAAGGATCCACCGTGAGAAGTTAAAGGGCCTATAACCCAACAAGTGAACAAATATAATATATATATATAAATTCATTAAGAGTGAGAAAGTTTAAATCCAACCAATTTTGGATTTCCTTTAAGCAGTCCAACTACACTTTTCATCTGCAAATATATTTGTACATTGTCAGCAAAGCAGTAAAAATTAATACTGCGTTTCTTAAAAATGTACCCCAAGTGCAGCATATACATTGACAAGATGATGGGCCCAAAATAGAACCTTGAGGGACCCCACAAGTGAGAGGGGCAATAGTCAAAGAATATTTGGCTAGGTGAACCGAGAAACTGCTCCCTGTCAGGTATGACTGAAACCATTTCAGAACCGTAACTTTGATGCCAACACCCTGTTTAAAGTGTGATAAAAGGATCCTATGGTCCATAGTATCAAAGGCAGCAGTCAGGTCTAAAAGCACCAGAATGGCAGAGTTCCCTGAATCAACAGTTACATTTAAAAAAACTTAAAAGAGCTGTTTCGGTGCCATAGCGTGCTTTAAAACCAGACTGAAACTTCTCTTGAACGCCATGATTATCTATCTTTTTTTTTACTTCATTAAAAACAAATTTCTCCAAGACTTAAGACAGAAAAAGTAGCTTGTAAATGGGCCTGAAGTTAGAGAGAACATTAGGATCCAAATGTGCCTTTTTGATAAGAGGCTGCACTACAGCATGTTCATAGGCAGCTGGAACACACCGTGAAGTAAGACAAGTGTTAATCAGGATAAGAATACTAGACCCAATCATAATAAAAATGTATTTTAGAAGACAAGAGTGAATACTGTCCAGAGGACAGTTTGTAGGACACATATTATAACCTTCCTTTGTTAGTAAGGAGAGGGATATAGGCTCAAACTTTTTGTCTCAACTGTGTTGTAAGAGCATACAGGTTAAATTAAACCAATATATTGTTAGAAAAAAGTTAAAATGAAACAAAACGTTTTAACAGTATGCAGGGCTAGGCCTTGCAATCTTTTCAACCACCTGAAAAGGATGCATTCGATACACTTGCATGCCAAGTGTATTTCATTCTGGTCAGTAGAACCCCATTCATCTGTATCTCATGAGGTCCCGAAAACATAAACGGTTATCACCAACAACACGTATTTTCGACCGACAGGGCAGTTGAAAAAATATGACAGAAAAAGCAAATGGTGGAAAGAGGTGACAACGGGGGTCACATTGTACTAAGCTAAAGATATGGTGCCATTCAAGTCGTGGGAAAATAACATAACAGAATGTTTATTACATAACAGAATGTTTATTACATAACTGTGACGGTGTAGAAAGGAGAGGACCAAAATGCAGGCAGGCGGTTGCTCAATAGGGTTTATTTTCCCTATCGTGGACACGGTAAGTGTTATCTACAACTTCCGTTCGTAGTAGCCAAAAGGAATAACAATGGTGACTGTGTCACTATGAAGCTCCACAGCACGAACGTGCTGACACTCACACAAACGACATTAACGAACACAGAGACAAGACACACAAGGGATTATATGCACAGGTAATGAGGACCAGCTGTAAGGAATCAGGGAGGGATGCGTTCACAGGACATGGGGAACAGGACAAACATGAACGATGGTGCCTAGAAGGCCGGCAACGTCGAACGCCGGGGGGCTACGCGGGCAGGGGAGTGGCCGCCAGTAGGCGGAGACGTGACAATAACAGAATGTTTATTACATAACAAAATGTTTATTACATAACAGAATGTTTATTACATAACAGAATATTTCATTTGTAGAATTTAAAAAGTGCACACCTTTGTGTTGTTTATATGTTATTACTGCATTTTCTGAGTTCTTTGAGATCTTGTGTTATTTAAGGCAGATCTATTGACTGTTGATCATAACTTAAATATTGAAAACAAAGTTAAACTCAGGCCATTTAATGACCTTTTTGACAACTGATTCTTTAATTCAATGTTGTGTTTTAAAAATAAAATGTGTACCAATCTAAGGGCGTGGAATTGTTTTAAAATCCACTCTGAACTTTGTGACAATCATTGTATGGGTGAAATTTGATGAAGACATTTGATGGAGCTGGGAGGTTCAAATACCTAGAATAATTAATGGCAGTTCAGAACCGCTCATGGACTGCTTTGCCCTCAATAATATTGACAGAGATTTAATGGAGACATACTGTATATCCGTCGGCCTCCATGTTTTCACATTTACACACACTAACCACGGGTCCTGCCATCCCACATGTCTTACTAGTCAGTGTTTACTGTATCTACAACATTCGTCTATAAACATCTCCTTGAAGGTCACCAGCACTGTAAATGCAATAAAAATCCAAGTCAGGAGAATTGGAAAAGTTGAAAGGATTTGTAATGAAAATAATTTACATTTCCTGTTTATTTTCTGGTAATGTGAAACCGTTGATAGCATACGTTACCTTCTAATTTGTGGGCTTCTCTTTTGGCTTCAGGTTTTGATGTCAATTTACATTAATGTAACAAAGCTGCCAAACACACATATATGTTATCTTTTGAGACTTGATGCCAGAATTTACCCAAGAGAAAATAACACCTTGAATTGAGGTCATCGACTGTCATGTCCTGGATGCGGGCCCCTAGCCATCTCTGTGCTTTGGGGCTCCCATTCAGGGCATGGCACATGGAGAGGCCTCTAGCCATCTCTATGCCGTTGTGGGCTCCCCAGTCAGAGCAGCTGCAATCAGTTGACTCTGATTGGGGAGCCTACTTAGGTTAGTTTTACAGCCACACCCGGTGTGGTTTATTGTTT